>NNCF01126999.1:281289-292131 GCA_002313205.1 Laupala kohalensis | reverse complement strand
TAATTGGTGATTCGAATTATACCAATTCCATACGATATCTTGCAATTATATTCAAATTCTGTTAAAAACTATATTTTATCACAGTATTACGCAAACGTTTTTTACCTAATATCGTTTACATTGCCTATGAAGACCTTGCGAGACAACGAATCTCGAGATGTCGTTTAAATATAGAGAATGGTAAAGTTTATTGAAGTCAAGAATATACAGAATATTTTTGTTATAGAAGTCCAAAATGTGTATAATAAAAAAATACAAAATATTTCTTTAATAGCGGTGTAATGAAACATTTTATCTCGTTACGATTTACCAGCGGTACTATTAGTCATCTAAATATCGGCGCCGTTTCAAATAGACCTACGATTGGTCGAACGAAACTTCCCCTGTCGAAGGGGAAACAAGAGGAGAGAGGCGTTGCAAACTTAACAGATCCAAAATTGGTCAGAGCGTGGGACTTAGAAAAATAAATGGGTCCTTTTTTGTTATCAGTAGTGTACTATCTAGTGATAGAAGAAACTATCCTCCGACAGTTTGAATGTGAAAATAATGTGACATAGTAACCTCTAACTTAGTATAACAACGAAGGTTCTGCCATTGAAGAAATGTTCAGTTTAATTTGGAATAGAATTATATATTTATCGAATCAAATTGTTTACTATTTCAGTAACAATGTATCTAGAACTACAGCTGAAAGTTAATAAATTCAGAATTATGAATTATAATTATGTTCAAGTAAGAATATTAATTGGTAAAAATCCTCTTGTAAGTTCATAGACATTTAAACAAGTTTAATTAGTAATTTACAATGTTGCAATTCATTAGTTACTCAATTAACACAGGCAATTATGCATTAATAAACATAAATTGATAATTCAAGTAATAAAACACAAGTAATTAATAATTTAGAATCATTACGTAGAAAATTATAATGAATGAACCAGTTTTACATGTTATGACAAAGTAAGCTATAAAATTTTATGGAATATTACTGTAATAACGATAGTAGTATTAGCGAAATATATAGTATTGATCTTGTATTTAAAAGTTTATGGTTCTATAACATTGGCATGCACATTTTTACGAGAAACATTTGAGATGGTCATTCCGTGCCTTAAAAAATGACGAGAACGCAGAATAGATAAATAGATGGTAGAGTAATATAAATGACCATCTACTTTCTTAAAGATATCTTTAGGTTCTTCAGCGACGGTGATAATGGATACTATAATTATTTGACGATGGTGAATTTTGACAACACAAAATAAGTGTTTCTCAACCCGTTATTTCCTAAAATTTGCTGAATAGGGCTTCAAGTTGGTTAATACTTCACAAGGTCTTACTCCCAGTAATGGTGAATAATTGTTTTTTATATAAATACTGGAAGCCATTTATCTAAATATATTAGATAGTTTATGCAATACATTTATCCCTCGTTGAGTTGTGTTTCACTAAGTATCGATGAATCCTATTCAGTGACTGAAATTCCGTACTTTTTGTTTCTAAACAACTGTCAGATTCACGAATTTTTGTGTTTTAATCTTATGGAACCATTTTCCTTGAGCAAATAACGACCAGAATTCTTTAAATCAGCACACTTTAAGGTAGATTCAATTTTTACAAAGATTGATGTCATCACGAATTTTCCTATGACGTTGTGCCTCAGGATGACAGAACAATAATTAAGGAAATCCAAAATACAACAGCATAAAACTCTTTACTCTTAACTGAATTAAATAACTCTAATTTTGCTTCACATGTAAATAAATTTACCTACTTCTATATTCACGATTTATCGGATGTATTCCTCACATTTTACAAAGTACTTCAAAGCATTTTCATTTTACAGAATGTTTTACAGGTTTGAATGACGATTTCTTTAACTAGCGCTTTTGCTGGAATAGTCAATTGCGGAGAGTAGCGAAACGTGTGCATGCAGTGTAGTGTGTTGCAATATTGTCTGCTTGGGAAATAGAATTTTAGGGTGAATAAAAAAAAGATATTGAACACTATTCACAGTGAAGTCCATTACTATAATTTGCTGTATTACACAAATCTTAATCACTGGGATGATGTATCATTCATGTTGCACACATTGTTTGAATTGCGTCCCCCGCAAATCCATTCTATCAACCACTAATTTCACGAACTCATGTCGTACACGAGATACCACTACAGGTTGATTTTGTGCGCTTCAAGGGACGTGTGCTGTACCTACATTGCGTATCTCAGTGACGAACGAGTATGAGACACGAAATATCACGCAACGATTCAATGCATGTGCCATTATTGGTGCCATTATTTCGCCACAGTGGTGCCATTATTTCGCAGAAAAGAATCGTTTTGGCTGTAATTTGCTTGTGTAAAATTTTCACCCTACCTGCTCGCGAATTTTCATTGTGCGATTTAAGATTTTTAGGAACAACTTATGATGACATCAAATTCTAATTTAACAAAATTAATTCCTCAAAAACTGGATTTGGAAACGTTTTCTCAAGTTCAAATATTAACCACATTAAGTGAAAGTATTAATCATTAAAAATTAAATTATTATTATTTTCGGTCGATTCAAACTTATCTTAAAGCATCTAGTGATATTTTTGACTAAAACTGAGCTTTTCTTTAGAATATAATTGAATAACTAATAATATTTTTATAAATATTTTAAGTAACTAAGTTTACATGTCATCAAAATCAATAAGGACCAAGAATACATTTAGAATCGTTTGATAAACAAAAATGAGGAAAAATGATTGTTATCATATTCATTTTATTTAGTTTTTTTTTCTTTTAGCAATAACTCCTGTATGTCGTCATAAATTGTTTTCAAATACAGTCGTAAGTTCGTTTGCAAAATTCGTCGAATGAATTTATTTGAAATTACTCCAACTATCCAATTTATTTTCGATTTTAGTATGTAAATATACAGTAGTAAAGGCGGTTCTGTATTAGAAATATCTTAGTAGATATCTGCAGCACGTATATTATAGAGATAATCATGCACAATTTTAACAGAAATTGTAGCATCAAACTTGGCAAATATAAAGATTCATAAATAAAAATATTAAGAAATTAAAATTAGAAGGAAAAAACTGTTGGGAGCTGAAATTTATTTAGAACTAAAATTACTATTTAATTTTACATTTCAGGAATTAAATAACCATTAATTTTACTTTTTAGGAACTAGTAGAGACTCGATTTTAATGATTTTCAAAGAACATAACTCAAATACTTTTCATAAGTTTTTATTTACTAAAAGCAGTCAACTTTTTTCTAATAATTAGTCATTCTTGTACGATTATTCTTCATTTTTTTGATTAAACAAAATAATCCTCTCATCAGCACTGTAGTGGTATAGTTTCAATCAGGTGAGAGAGGGAAGGGTGGAAGTCGAACCCAGACTGACACAGCTAATTCTGTTAGCGTCTCAGAGAGTTCTACTTCAATTCCTGCCTTCCATTTTCACGTCTGCTCATCTCTTTTCTTTACTTTCCAGTAACATTGTTAGAAGATTTGAGAAACATTTCACCCATTCATTACTCTCCATACTTAGTGGTACTCTTTGTCAAGTAGCTGTGTCACACCACGCATGGCATATCTCAGTTGCTGGTTGCATTTACTTGCAGGGGTCGGATTGTCTTCTCGAACAAAGGGGGTAAGGTTTTAATTCTTTACTTATTTATATATTTAAATTGAAGGATGATAATCCATTTACTATTAAATGTATGCAACAATTTATTTATTACATTACTCAAAAATTAAAATTATTATGAATTCACTACTTTATTAATCAGTTTAAAATAAAAACTCATAGAATGATAAGAATTTACTTAGAAGTAATAAAACTCAGACCCAATGAAACGCGCAATGTTAGATCTTAATGGGTGAACTCATTGCTACATGACTTTTCCTACGTTTAATAGTAGCAATAAAGAAAAAAAATCAGAGAACGAAATTCATTAGTTAAGCTTATCACGCGGTCATGGAACGTGAATGTCGCCAGCCCCCACTTTTGAGTAAAAAACCCACAAAATTATGCATAATTTTATGCTGATTTTGTACCATTTTGTTCCGGAGAAAGAAAATTTTGTACCTCCCACAGTATACGTTATTAATGATTCAAATTTGAGGAGAGGGGTGTAATTAGCGTAAGCCCTCACTTTCACGTTAGAAGAAAATGAAACACGCCATCTGATAGAGGAAACAGTGTAAAATTTGGTACCGTTCGATATTTTTCGAAAATTTTATAGATCAACAAGTCATAAACAAAATTGTCACCACTCCCTCTTATCGAAAAATCCGAAAAAAGATAGAAAGTATGATCAAATCTACGAATTTTGTTCCACAAAAATTAAATTTTGTACCCCTCATGAAAGAAAGTAATTAACAATTTTACATTAGGGATGGGTTTAATTTTCTCGAGCACCCACTTCATGCTAACTGGGTCATTACATTTTTTTGTGGGGCTTTAGGGCTCGTCAACGGCAAGGTCATTAGAGCCCATTGGGTCATTACAGCTACACCATTGTCAACAATGTTGAGGTCAATTGCCACAATCTGTTTCAGTTGCTGGTGTATCTTTAACCGAGGCAAATTTTGACTGACGAAAATAGACGTTTTTTGGGTGATAAAAAATCCACCCATCACGTAGAAATTATTGCGTCCGTCATGTGTCTGCATATTGAAGTCTGGATTGTCGTACACTGTTTCTGAAACTGACTGCCTCTTTACTTTCAAGGTTGGGAACGTGATTGATTATGCTTGAAAACGTGTAATTTCTTCAAAAACGTGTTACAAAAACCCAGAGATGTTAACATGTAAATCAATTTGCGTAATCTTTACTTCTTGTGTAAACAGGCTGCTAAAACATGTTGTACAGGAGAAAGACAGGATTGGCATCTCACGGCAGTAAACAATCTACGTGCGGTAGCTGTACATTTCCTTTTTTCATCACCATATCCTCGTTTCTCATTCAAACTAGGTGCTTCGTGGTCCGAAAGCAAAAATGTGGATCCAGTATTTTTTAATGACAATTTTGTTCAGAATTTCATAGAATAAGAAAGAGTCTGTTACTAGGTAATCCATCTTGAAACAATTCACCGCGTGCCTCCATACTTCCACGCTCATATGCGAAAAGTGATCATTTATACCTTAAAAAAATGCTCCAATTGAAGAACACCATATACGGTAATAACTTCTACTTCAGTTGAATTCGTGTATTCATCCGTCGAAGTGTTAAGTTTCAGTGTGGTAGATGAAGCGAAACGACAATAGAAGTCTCTTAAACTTCCCTCATTGTGAACCATACGAGGAAGATGCAAAACCCAGAACTTCTAGTACTAAGCGTCACTAAAAAATTAAATATTTAATTGTGTATGTAATGTATCAGAATTTCTTTTGGAGTACAGGACTTCTAACAGCATTTGCTGCTTCAGGGACACCGCGTTGAGGCTCCTAATGATGAGTGAATGTTGTGGTAGAATGACAGGCAGGGGAAACGGGAGAAACCCGAGAAAACCTGCCGCGAACACCGCTTCATCCACCATCGCGAATTCTATTTGGAACGGACAGGGTTTGAACCCGCGTAACTAGGGGTAGAAGGCGAGTACGCTACGGCTCGCCCATAAAATGAATCAGTATGTAATGTATTACATATTAACTGGATAAATGGTTACAAATATGCATCATTATTTTATGCGATGGGTGCTGTGATTCTCGTGTTATAAGCTCTACAATCACGGGCTACTTACCAAAATCACAATTTATCCATATTTGGACGAACAAACGGACCTATAGTTGTTGATGTATTTCTTTTACTTGGATAAAAGGTCTCCTTTCAATATTTAATTTTACGTAAATATATTTATATGTAATGCGATCTTTTATAAGAGTAAAGTATTATTTTAATTTTAAAAATTCACCAAATTCATGAGTATAGTTGCGGTTTCTCAAACGCATCGTCTTTCCCGAGGACAAACTGATCCAACCTAGCCCGATAATAGTAATATCGCAACAAAAGCGTAAGTGTCCTCCAGTCTCGAGGTAGCGAGGGTACGTAGTTACTTATACTACCTCTTATCTTCAATAGTCCAAGAAAGAACGAACTATGACTACATTGTAATAGTTAAATACATCAATAAACGAAAATAAACCAAGCACTACATTCTATGTGAAAACGGTATTGCTCCAGTATTTGTTTAAGCGTGGTTACACTGACCTAAAAAACGAAGTGAGAATCCGGGACTGAAAATTGACAATAAAATTCCTTACCTGGTGTGGTAGGGTCGGAGAGAGAGTCCACGGACTGATGAGGGTCTGATTTAGAACCTACACTCTGTCGTGGCTCAGCTATTCAAATTGGAATTTGACGAAGGTTGACAAGGGATAACAATAAACACTGTGCCGCCCTTCCCTTTTTATCGCGGGACAGCTAATATTGGCAATTTTTTGTAAGATTGCATATTATTAAAAAGTTATTTGAAGATTTTACATTTCATATTTACTCTATTATCATTAATGTCTAGTTATGTAAGCCAATTAGTGTTTAGTCAATCGTGAAAAGTTCATACTACTCATAATTGCAAGTTCCCATATTTTGATGTATACATATAACATCAACGTTATATGTATATTATACGCTATTTTTTTATATTTTGGTTCAATGTTGGTTTCGAGATTTCACTTATATCGTTAGATTTTGCCAAAAAAAATTTATCATAGATATAGAAAATTTATCTCTTGTACTACAATTTTAGTATATCTTTACCTAATGTCGTACGTAGAATAAAATAATTCAACTTACACATTTCAAGGTAAAATGTTATTTTGAAACAAGAATATTCAAATAATTAAAAATTATATATAGTCGTTAAAAAGTATAAAAAGTCAATTCCACTGTAATTATTTATAAAAATGATTTAAACAAGTATATTGTTGGAAATTTTTATGCTGTTTTAAAAAAGCATATTATTGTTTAATGTTTAAGCAAATTAACATAGAAATAAAGTTAACAAACAAATGTCATTGTTAAAGTGAGCATTTCGATTTAAAATTCAGTTATCCCGAAAGTTTGTTATTAGAATGGAAAGAAATATGAAAAATATTTATTCTTCTTCCCATAATAAATACTTGAAATTGGGATGGATATCATTTTAAAAGTTATCTGTACATACCTGAGCGGTGTCTACCTTATTACCCGACTGACTCACTGATTCATCAACATCGTTTATGTTGTACGTATGCTGAAAAAGCAAGCGGGTAAAAATAATTGTTTAATATAGAAAAATACTGGTGTTTACATCCTCATATTATTTACAATATTATTTATGGTGTAAGAATAGCACAAATTACTAAGATTAGTTATCCATACTATAAAAAACCAAAGCAGGGTGAGACTATAGGGTGAGGGTGAGGTATACACAACGCACACAAATGCACCAACATTCCATACGAAAATTTATATCTGCGCTTCAATTGTCATGGTACGTTGCTATGGTTCAATAAAATCTCATTAAAATTATCTTAAATATCGTTTCCCTACATAAATAATCCTCTAAATAACATGATATTTTGAAAATTAGCTACGAATTGTAGATTTTCTTTCTAAAGATAATATTGTAACTCTTATCTTGCTTACACATAACTGTACGGACATTTATTCTTGAAGATAGATTGCATAGCAAATGGTGTAATTCAAGTAGCTTTTTGCCCGTCATCTTCAATTACTATAGGACAACTAATGGAAATTTGTTATTCGACGGTCTAATTGGAGTATATATTAAATCTTGAAAAATTGTCGACAGCAGTACCAGTCAATTATGCTTGCAATGTTAATTTGAGCAATATTCAGTATCCTAAATCTCAAGAACTGCGCAGTAAAATATTTTCAAAATTTGACAAGCAATACTTTTCTCTGGGTTCCTAAAATTTGACATTTGTGCGTAGTTAAATGATAAATGAAAGAACCCTCTTAATGTACGTTTCTGGCTGAGGCTGAATATAATTATGTCAACAATTATTGTATTAAATAGTTAATCGTGGCCAAATTCTACAATGATGTTGCTGTTGTAAGCCCGTTAGCTTAAAGCGGGTACTCGAGAAAATTACCCTCAACACTAAATTATAATTGTTTATGATTTTTTTTCGTGAGAGGTACAAAATGTAATCTATTTTTCTATCTATTCTCTGTATTGTTTTTTTTTTAATTTTTCGAATATGGGGAGTGGCGACAATTTTGTATACGACTTGTTTGTTTATAACATTTCTTCTCTGTGTGAAATTCTTGGCGATGTTATATTATCATTTTTATCACAATCTCTTTGGACATTATCCGTCGTCTTTACCTGTTTATATCCTCGCAACAGGTGTACTTCGTTTGCAACGTTTCGGACGTTCTACGTCACCGTCCGTCTTCAGACGATCGCCAGAGAAAGCGACTTAAAAGTATGGAAAATCAAGGAGACCGCATACATTCGCCTGGGTAATAAACCCGTAAGTCAACCTTTAAACGACATACATCCCTTAAGGGTGCCAATAATATGATGAATCCAATAAGGATGCTAATACTAGAGCACAGAAGATTCTGCGTCTGTTTCCCATGACAGGTATAGGAACACTGGTATAAGCAGTGATAATGAGACGCTATAAGGGGTAAAATAAACTAAGGAGAAAATAAAAACAAGTAAGAGCCTTGTAATGACACTGTTCTTAGACAAGGTGATCATAGTAGCCATGATCAAATAAAATAAATGAAATGAAAATGAATACTAGTGCAGCACAACAAGAGGATAAACATATCATTTACACCGCTGGGTCGCAGTGGCCCAGTGGTAACGTCCACGCCTTAAGAACCAAAGTACCCTGAAAAACAACATACTGATCTTTTCTTCTTCTCTTGTATAACCTCTGGCACAATACTTAACATAATTAAAAGTCTCAAATATAACGCATCTGGATCTTTTTTCATAAATTCTCTTAAAACTTTGCGCCCATATAGCAATACCAGCCATTACAGTAATAATAAACTTTTCTCTCTGTAGTGGTTCCTATCCAACTGCATGGAAAACGACTCTCGTTCCCCCATTGCAAAAACACCGTCATCCCACCTCTCCAAGCAATTATCGACCGATTAGTATACTTTCAATACTTTCAGAAGTGCTTGAGAAATTGCCTCGAAGTCAAATAGAAAGTTATGTAATGAAAAATAACGTTTTAGACGAGAATCAGTCAGGTTTTCGAACTGGTAAAGACGGCTCTACTGACAGTCACTGAAGATATTAGAAAAATTATGGACAGCTGTGAAGTAACCATATTAATACTCCTTGACTCTAGTAAAGCATTTGATTCCGTCGACCATGAAATTCTTTTAGCTAAATTAAAAAATAAAGGTTTTACTAATCTTACAAAAAATGGTTCCGTGAATATTTAACTGGCCGCGAACAACACGTCCAATCCGGTCAATATAAATTAAACGCCCTTAAAACGCACAGAGGTGTTGCTCAAGGGACCGTTTTAGGACATCTAGCATTTCTCATTTACGTAAATGAGAATCTTTAAAATGTAGTGAATACCATATGTACGCTGACAGTCTCCAAATTTATCTCAGCGGACAAACATCGGAATTAAATAATATCGTACAGAAAATAAATCAGGACTTGACATCACCCCACACTTGGGCTTCCTCTCCGGGTTTATGATGAACCCATCAAATCTCGGTGCTTGATGAATGGTTCACAAAATTTATTTAATAGGTTCTCAGAACGCGATCCGCCGGATATTAATATAAATAGTGTGTCACTTCCATGGTGCAAATCAGCGCGTAATCTGGGTATTTGTGTGAATAGTAATTTAAGTTGTAAAACGCAAGTTGACAAAACTTGTCAAAAAAATTTTCCTCTCTGCATAACCAAATGTGTCTTCGTAATTTATTACCCACTTCCACGAGAAAATTTCTTGTAAGTTCTTTAATAATGCCACACTTTGATTACTGTGATTTTATCTTTTCAGATTTAGGTTAAAAACTACAACACAAATTCCAAGTTACACAAAATGCATGCCTTCGTTTCATATTTGATCTACGCAAATATGACCACGTATCAGAATATTATTTAAAAGCTGAAATTTTCCCTATTAAATTACGACGCATTCCATAGCCTGAACATGCTGTTTAAGATTCTAAATAATAAACAACTCAACTTGCTATACACTTTCAATATTTAAAACAAAAAAGAACTAGAAATGATTAACTTCTCGTAATACCACGAAACAGAACGTCCGTATTCAACAATTTATTTATAGTAAGTATAATCCGTAAATGGAATAATCTACCACCTGACGTGAGGCATTCGAATGATGACCATATATTCAAAAGAAAATTAACCTCTTGGTTGCACGAACATCCTCCATAGTATGAAATAAATACCTAGGCACTGTTTCTAATACCTTACTTTATTATTATTATTATTATTATTAATTACATCAATTACCATATTTTCCTCCTCTTGCAAACGCCACATGTATTTTTTTTAATTAAATAAATATTATATACATGTACAAAATATTATCGAACTATAGATTATTCTGAGTATAGTGTTTAAAAACCATAAGAGTTGAAAAAACACTAAATTCACGATTTGTTGTTACAATAAACACGCCCCTAGACAAAGCCTAGAGAACCTGTATAAGAAATCCGCCTCTACCCGAAGGAAAAACGGAGAAAAATCCGGGCCAGGATGGGGCTACAGAATTAATGTACACAACCGTGCCAAAGTTGAGTACACATAAAACTAAATTAATATGAGCCATACGGCAACACAATCATGCAAGAAAATAGTTTTTGAAATTGTT
>NNCF01126999.1:246335-273683 GCA_002313205.1 Laupala kohalensis | reverse complement strand
TATATATATTTTTTTTTTTCACCTGATCCTACGAGACATTACACTGCTCAAATACTACTCAAGAGAGTGTAAAAATCGGGGCGTTCTCTTATTTCCTTGCTGACAAACTTAAAAAATATTTTCTTCAGTGTCCTCCCATCTTGGCGTTCGTTCCACGAGGAGGAAGTTGACGAAGTTCCTTGCGGAGGTTAGCCTCTCAAAATCAGAGGTCGTTCTTGCCAGTGCGCTGCTGCGGTGATAAGCAATGACGTGGTGGGGCCATCTTCCACCCCCTGCGCCGCCTCCAGACCTCTGCGAGCAGTGTTCTCCGTGCTCCCTCCGCGAATTCAGCAACCCAGAGTCACCTTCTTGCCCCCTTCTCTCCCCATACCCCTTGGGCCGCGATCGTATTATTCGCTCGGAATTCGGGACTAAAGCGCTTCCCCTGCCATATATTCTCAACTTTTCATTTCGCCCAGCAACTCAGAGCAGTCGACGCTGGGAGTAAACTTTGCGACGCCCAGACAAGTCATAAAGCGCCCGGCATTATCATTACGAGAGCCGCTTTTATCTCCGTGCACAGTCCGCCCGCACCGACGAGAAAATGGAGGGGGGGGGTGATGATGCGGGCACGGGGAGTGGATAAGGCTAGCGCGGGACATTGTGAATAAGGAAAAGCTGGGAAGTGGAGAAGATATTGCTCGGGAGGTGGTCGAAGAGGTTTGAGACTTCTTAGACGAAAAAACCAAATGAGATTGTTAATTTTTGGAATATAAAGCATTTGCTTTCTTAAGCCGGGGAGATATATACTAGGTCAAGAAATGTAAGCGCGCTCCAGGTAAAATGACAATTTACATTGCGATAAATCATTGCACTCTATCTATGAGATAATTTTACAAAAAGTCTTCATTTTAAATTTCACAATAGATCACAATTTTATGGAATTAAAAAATTGTTTTTGGATGAACTTAGGTTACTTTACGAGATAAATTTTGATGAAATGGAAACCAAGGCGTTATTTCTTACTTTTGTGGATACATTTTTGCATGGATACATTTTTCATCGAACAGCATGACAAATTCATGGATTCCAAGTGTATGATAATGTCTTAAATATTCTTTTCAAATCTTTAAAGAATATTAATATTTTTCTGCATCAAAAATTATAGAAGGATGTTTACAATAGAAATACAATCGACACGTTTTCGACTATATTTTATACAAAAATATTGATGTTTGAAAGGATACCACGTGTTTCTGGTTTTTCGTAATTATTGTTAGAATGCTTGAACTCGATCATCCAAAAAATAAATGAGATGTGAATCTAAGTATGACTTTTTTTCAGACATGCCTGTGGTGTCACTGAAGATGGGGCCCAGCCTCAATCCCGATGACATCAAAGAAGGGGATGACGTGTATTTTGAATGCAACATCCGAGCCAACCCCAAATCGTACAAGCTAGCATGGTTTCACAACGTAAGTATTTTTATACGACATATAATTTCTTAAAATTTTAAATTCCATTAATAACTATAAAATTTCACTGTGGCATACACTGGAAAATGTATCGGTTATAAATGGTTTCAATGGAATACTTGTTTTTAATCCAATCAACAATTAAATACATTTAACTTTAATACAAATAACATATAGTTCTTAAACTACTATTTGAGAGTAGTTCCCGATTAATTTACTGAGGCAGAAGTAGTTTGTTTCGATAAAATACAACATCGATGGATTTATTGGTTAGAATGTTCCAACTTTCTTAGTTTTCTGTTCTCTTGGTATTGCAACTATTCACCACAGCTTGATAGTCTAGCGTAATTCTGAGTGCAAGAAACTTTTGTAAAATATGTTACATTTTTTTATCATTGACAGCAAAAATATACTTTGAACTATAATAGTTGAAACAAAATTTTTTTTTCCTAGTATCAGAGTTACATTCTCTTTACGTGTCAGTTTTCATTCAATTTACTATTCCTTGGGAATACGCTTATAAAGAATGATTTATCTTCTTTCGCCGAACATACTCGTTCTGGTTAGACATAATTACCAATCCGTGTTCATATTTCCTCGCATACTATTTCTCCGAAATAATACACACGATGTTCATTTACAAAGATTATGAGTAAAAAATGTATGGAATTCTTTTAATTTCCAGTGGAAGGACATAGTTGTTGTTGCATTGATGGAGACTCCTTGAAGTGTTACTAGTGTGAAATGTAGCAACTGTTTTGATTTTTACGCTGTGAATGGTGGGAAACTTTTAGTAATATATTTAACGCTTCACTCACTTCTCGGTAAATTTTTCAATTTTTTCTTCAGGTACATCGAACGATTTACTAAAACTATAAATCAATTTGCAATTCCTCCTTACGTTTCTCTCTGAAAACCATTTGCAATAATTGTTCCATGTACTCCCCCCCCCCGCCACAACGGATATGCAATCAAGTTTCACAAATTAGGACAAATATGTAGGTGATATTTCTATACTTAATAAGGTTTGCCATAGACAACTCTATTTTACGTAATGTATTGTGCTACGAAAGCATCCTAAGACCTCATAATTGATTTGTGCTAGTTCAGTTCGGTCCAGAAAGCAATCGAACACAATGTATCCTACTCCTACCTGTACCTAAATACACCATAAGCTTGTGCGAAGAGCCACAATACCATGATCAATAAAAAAAAACCATTGAGCGCCCTCTGTTACTATCAAGCTAGTGACTTTAATTAATAACAGAACTTTAATATCTATATCATTGCTTATTGGCCTAATAAAAACAGGGATAACGATGTTGGAACAATGAAATACATATATGAAAACAATGAACAACATGAATTTATTCAGCAAAAATTACTCCAATTGTAAAACTTGAATCAACTTTATCATCAAATACGAACTTGAAAGATTATTTTCTTTGAATTATTCACATTAAATTTGACTTTTCAATCACATAATAAAACAATTAAGAAAAACAAATTATCTTTTTACATACAGCTTTCTTGAATCAAATATTCGTGAAGGATTCCTTTCTGCAAATGGCACTAAGCTTGTCCTTCAAACGCCTCGTTTGAAACGAAGACCCTCCGCAAACACAGCATTAACCGCTTATTGGAGATCTAGTGACCATGGGTCTCCGCTCCTCACAACACCAAAAGATCCTCACTTTGAAACAGTACAGGTGTTAGAAAAGAAATATAGCAAACCTACTGGAGTTCATTGATCCTTTTATCACGTAAATTCGTACGAAACACCACAACACGATGGTGCGCAATGACTGCACTGTCTGTTCAGAGTCACAAATTTTAACACAAATTCACTTGGAATTAATTAATTAATCATTTGTAAATTCATTGCAATTATTCTGAATGTTCAAATCAATTATTCACAGTTCATCACTACTTACAATTATACCACGTGCATGATTATGTAAGTCCTTTAAGTTCATCAAATCGTGGTAAACTCTTATTGTACTTATTGCATTAACTGAACAATAATTTATAATTATTAAATTTCAGTAATAAATATTATGATTTGTTAAGATAATCAGCATTATAAAGTTCAATAGCATCGTGCCATGCACATTGCTAACTGAAAATCACTCATTGATCAAATTCTTGAATAATTTCACATAAATATACAACCTAACAATTCTTCAATAAATAAATTACTTGAATGTAATTGCAGTTGTACTTCAACTAGTTCCACATGTCCGTCACTCAACCACGCTGCTCGCATTCCAGCCATCTAAGTCGTCTGAGCTATCGGCACCGTCTGGGGTCGAATACTTTTCGTCTTCCCAATTTATGCACGCGACGCAATTGCTACGGGGTTTTCTCATCTACTTCTACCGACTACCGCCGCGCGCGCGTCTCCTATCTACATCTATTAGTTACTGACATACTAGTCCAAGTGTCTTCTTGGTTTCATATTTATGTTTCTACTCGAAATCATCATAAACATAAAAATACAATAAAAATAAAAACATTAATTAGCAAGTCCAAATAGACATTATTGGGACAGTATGTACCAACCATATTTTTCGCTCAAATGTGTGAACTGTAGAAGTTGATTCACTTACATTTATTATGTATTCAAAAATATCCCGCTTTTTCATATTCACATGATGTGCAACAGTATCGTATACTTCACGTGACGGATGAAAAAGTTTCTGCTTAAGTGAAGAAATATCTAAAAAAAAAATTGTAGACGCAGATACAATTGAACAATGGTTCTCGCAGGACTTTTAAAAGTATGTTCCTTCTATTTGAAAATTCGGAGAGACCAAAAATCCTACATTCCTTCTGGAAATACGGATAGACTTCATAAAGCCATCACGTTCAAACTTACCTTTTAACATTCGATAGTTGATGCAATTTATAACTTAAAGTAATTTGATTACGATTGTATTGAAAGTGGTACTTTTTAAGACTATTATTTTTAATTAACATTATTGGACATATCAGTTGAGATCATTTAATTTGTTGAGCAAATTTTATATTAACTCTGGTATATTTCTATGTTTTTAAGTAAATTTGACCGCTCTTTGGTCAGTGTAAATGTTTTGAAGGAACTAACCTTCATTTCTTAGGACAGTTGAAAAAATTTAAACAGACGTGAAGTATATCACTGTTGTTACATATCTGTATGCCAAAGTAAAATAATTTAAGAAATGTTGTTATAGATTTCTACCAATACCTATGTTGTTCATTGTCGGATGGGGAAGTTTTTCATGACTGGTCAGCGGGATGCTTTGTGACTCTAATCTGGATCTCCGAGTTCCACCGACAACAGCATTTCCAGCCGTCTTCTTGTTTCCTCCTCTCGATTGCGTCTCTCTTCCGCTTCGCAGCTCGATCCACGGCGACACGCACCTCTCTTCTGCTTGTCCCGTTGTCTTTGAAGCCGGACGATTCCTCCATCCTCTTTTTTATTTCCTCTGTGGAAGCACTCTCTTTCCATTCCTTTTCTGATAAATCTGCACTTCCCACTTGCGACACTTTTCCCGTATCAGTCCGTGACGACGCCGCGCCGTTTACATTTCTGCGCACTTGAACATTCTTTCATGTGCGTACAGCGAGGAGAGATGACGAAGAAACGGAAAAAAGGGACGAGAAAGGAGAAGAAGAAAACCAGGGGAGGAAATCAGGGAGGAACGGGGACTGCTGAAGAGATAGTGCGAGACATTCCCTCTTTTGAAGCTGCCGGCTAATCGTACGGCTACGTCTACAGATAGGCGTTGATGAACGGGCTTTAGTGCCACGAAGTCACTCTTCGGAAGCGGTTGTGCCCGGTCTTATTCCCCTCGTTCTGTTCCACTTCTCCCCCTCCGGTTTCTTCACGCTCTTTGGGACAGGTTCCTTGGGGAGGAAGAACTTCCGGTATTTTCTGTGTCTACGATCGATGACGAGTCAAGAAGAATTCTTCACATTCACCTGCGGATCCCTTCAATAAGATTCTTTCTTCATTTGAAAGTTTTTCTTTCACATTTACGGAAACATTCCCAGTTTACATTGTGAAGATACTCCGCTAAAGCATATTCTCCAGCTGTTTCGAGGGTTGTGGATTTCCGTGACGAAAAGCACTTAAAGGGATGGTATTACACAAATTTTGAGAGAGATCGTTGAAGAATGGCTAGAAGTTAAATGTATAAGTAGGTGCAAAGCTAAAGTATACTTTACCAGGAAACAAGTGGCATTACAACTCTCTTTTGTGCTTACGGATAATAAGAGCGTAAGAAGTTCGAAAGGAACAAAGAGAAAACGAGATTAAGTAGAATTAAATTCTCATTAGTAAGAAAATATTAGTGAAACCAAAGAGAATATTCTTCCTCAATATTGTTCGTTATTTTCCGAATTACTTATTTTTACCACTTCCAGAAACAAATGTAAAACATGCATCCTTTTTAATGTTTAAATGTTTTAAGAACATTAAAATGGTATTTCTTTTGTATCTACTACTTTTGTTTTGCATCTGTATGCAGTGGAATAATCCGGATAGATGTTTTAATCGAGTGCAAGTAGTTTACTGTATATTAACTTGTGATTCACAAAATATTCAAACGGTCTTAGACATTCAACAATTATTTTTTCTTATTTTAAAATAACAATTTAATAATAGATTTCACAATGAAATTGACTCGTATCAAGTTCACTTAATATTAATCAATGTTCCAAATATTCAAACTGACCATAACCGATTCTTAAGTGCACCCATGGGATTCACAGTGATAAGGGCTCCGCAATTATTTTCCCTCGGTACTACAAGGAAAGGAAAAGGACGGCGGGTTATTAGCATCACGCTCCGACCACTGTAACTGTATGGATAGACAGGTACACATTTTGGAGCAGGCTTAGTTCATTCTTAATTCTTTCCAGCGAAATTGCATTTTTACCACTGAATTTGAACTAACGCGAAAACTGTAATATTAACTCATCGCTTAGAGTGAAAATCCATTTTATTGTGTAGTACTGTTAAATCCAGCCTGTGAGTAAAATTTTCTGACAAAATAACGGGCATGCAAACGCCCTGCGTTAATAATAAGTTGAAAGTTAAGTTTTATATCTTTTAGTGGGTAGATTTGAAATAAGCAACAAGTTTCATAGACATTGCAATGAACTTTAGCTTGGAACACTTGAAATAGAAAATCGCAGAATCTCATAGCACAGTTTAACTGGAGTTTTAAGTTATGTGACAAGTTCGTTACGTGTACTAATACGTAGCGAACGTATGGTTTTTTAAAATTTTTATTGGTACCATTCTTTAATGCATTTTATCAAGAATAAGAGGAAATAAGTAATTATCTTTTTCTGAATTACAAAAATTATACTCCAAACAAGGTTCTTTTTTCTTTTTCATTTTTCATAATTAAAATCAATGGTGTAATCATCTTCTATAAATGTCCAACTACATAAATTCCCTCAAAGCCAGTCAGTGACTTATCCTTAAACGAGTGATCCACTTCGGAATCTCTGTCATTCCTGAAGGCGAGTAATTATTTCCGCACGAAAGATTTGACTAACCCAGTCCAGTCGACATAATCGTCGTTAGAGTGAATCATTGTTACATTCCATTCCAATATGAGTAAAACGCACTGTGCTTATTGATAAGAATGGCAGTTAGCGTTGCACTTGAACAAATTAGGTATAGACGTAATAGAATATAAATGATAATTCCACGTCAGACAAATCAGACAATGAACTGGAATTTAGAACTGAAACAAAATAAAGTTGAAATGCGTTAATAGCCCCACAATATAAAAATTACGACAAAACTTCCACTCAGTTAGCTAAGTAACAGTCGAAAACGCGCACTAAATTTTCTTAGAGGCATGTGAGTATTAATTTTTGATGTTTTAAATTAACTCTGTTCAAATTGACCGGAAATTCATGCTGCAATGAACTGATAATAAACCACAACATTAATTACTTATTTAACGCGTATTATAGTACTATGAATTATTGAATTCGGTTCTGGTAAATTGTTTATTAGATGTCATAATAATAATAATATGATTCCAATTAGTAAAAAATGATAATTTACTAAATAAATCAACATATATGGGTCGGTATAAGTAGTAAGCATGGTACACTTTAAAATATTTGCCACGAAAAACGATATTATAATTTTAGAATACAAATTAATCTCCTGTTTTTTTGTTCGTTTCAAATTCAAAGTTACATTAAAAACTGATTCTATTGGAAATTGTGTAATTCTATTGAAGTATAGTATATTTTTGGTACAGAATTGTATTAAGATACGTTCATAGAATTTCAATATCCGACCATAAGTAATTTATTGCTCATTTGATATTTTTACTTCTGAAATTGAAATAACACACACAATGTTTCTTTTCACCGCAATAATATTTTTCCTTTAGTCAGATAGTTTCTCGTGCAGTCTGTGTAAATATGATGTCGAGAATGTTTAGGTACTAAGCCTGTGTACAGTAAGGTTACATTGAAACCCAAACATGGACACCAGCTACTTTTTCTTACATTTATTTTTTCTGGCTAGGTTTATATTGAGAGTTAAAAGGAAAAGACAGGAAAGGCATGAAACAGAAGTATTAAGAATTGTTTGCCGAATGTCGCCGAATGTTTGCCGAATCAGCTTTTTAAACAAAAATATAGAAATAGAAAATAATTTAATTATAGTAAGTTATATTATTTTCTCATCGTAGCCAGATATTTCAGAAGTTGGAGAGCTGGTTAACAAAGTCTGTGTAATGTCAAAATTTAATTAATGAAGTGAATTAATGTGATGATTGTGGAAGAGCTAATACCTCGAATGCATTTCAGAACAACGTGGTTTTTGGACAGTGTAATAGAAATGAAACATCGTTGAAGATATTATAGACTAAATTGTTTTCCATTTGATGATAATTGTATCAATAACAATAAGACATTTTCACAAAATATAAAGCAGTCATCTATATTCTACGCTGATTAGACAAAACACGCAGTGACACAATTCTAGGATTATTTTTTAAAACTGACGTACGCAATCTAAAAACACTAGTTTGATGTTTTCGTCTCGTTCGCCTCATTGCAGTACCTCCACCTACGCCTTTGCCCCGCTCTTTCACCAGGAAGCGTGCGTAACTGCAGTGTTGTATTCGACCGCCGAAACCGGAAATTGGAAGATGCATATCACACATCTCTGTCACACCCCTTCTCTCGCAACAAGGAAGCCTCTCCCTTCCCTCACACTTTCACTTGTTCTCCATCGTTCAACTCTCCCCATGATCCTACAACCTCCCACAATTCACTTTCCTTTCGCTTTTTTTCAATCTTCGATGCTCTCTCGATCGTGTCAGGGAAACCATTTTCATCTGGGTTACATCCCTATTCCATTTAGGCTCTTCGTTCTCACTCTACATTTCTACATTGTTCGTTTTCTTTTCCTTCTTATACTCCACGTAACATCATGAAGTATCAGAACATTTGTATCACTCTAATGAACTTATACAAGGTTTTTGTATTTGTTACTTAAAAGTGATCTATACCTCAGAAAATGCTTCAAAAACGTCGTTTCGTTTATCTCACAAGTCGTAAATAGTGAGAAGAAAAGGGCTGCAAAACCAAAAATTTCGGTGAAAATAATATTCTATGCTGAGATTACATGGAGTATGTAATGGAGCTGGAGGTTCCAAAATAAGTAAATTATAATTGTAACGCTTCACTAACTTGAGTCTTAAGTTTAATCAATCATTGTTCACTTTATACCCGACACGTAACATATCACGATCAATATTAAGAAATTCGAAATAACTTACTAATAAAAAAGTAAAATTTATTAAGAATTAATAAATTTGTGAAAATTGAAATGATAAATTGTCCATTATATATTTATATATAATACACACACATACGTATATATACATACATACATGCATACATACATTGTAACAGTAATTTTAATAGAGGTTGCTAGGCTCCACGTTGCGGCGAAAATTGTAACATTTATTTTACTAGGGGTCCAAATAATAATGATAATACCAGTTACCTAGCCCACTCAGCAAGCTTACACTGGAATGTTTAATATGCCCCTGTAGAAAGTAATAATCAAAAGGAAAGTGGGGGTTCTGCCCATTTTATTGTCGCGAAATATGCATAAACCCTTTTTGAAGGAAACACAACAATTATAAAATTTCGTTTAATTATTTATTAACTCACAAATACACTTCATAGCACTCTTGGAACACTCCCTTCAAAATACACTTCCCTTTTGAAATATCCCCCCAAAATACCTAATCCTAACAACGATACAAGTACACACAATACATTTTGCTTCGTTGACCACTTCCTGAAAACTAATCCAGTTCACTGTATGTTTGAATTAGTGATCATCTTATAAAGTCTATTATGAAGTTGACACAATGTCTATTTGCATTGAAGCCCTTATATTTTAATACAAAACAATTATGAAAATTATCTCAGCCACAAAAGTCTTTGTTATATTACACACACTTCATGGTGTTTCACTGGTATTTTAGTGACGCAAGCGAGGTAACGTTCTCGGCACTTCAATCAATTACCTTATCATATGAGTGCTTGACCTCCAGCCACAAACCGCCGTGGACGACCCACGTTCATTGATGCGTGTAGTCGCCTTCGCCATCCAGTGCCCATTCAAGACGGCCCGAGTCATCGTCCTGCTTACGTCAGCTGCTACACCCGCCAGACTGATCTCAGCCTGGGACGTAAGATATCGTACTACCATCACCAAGCGTAACTTGACGAAGAAATCAAGGTCGTAATGGCAATCGTGCAGTTCAGTTGCCATTGACCGCAGAGCCAAATTGTTCATCATTCACGTAACTAATGATTTTAAACGAAGTCAACGAAATTTGCGCTGAACTAATTGCGATTCGGAATGATTACATCGAACACATGTTTAAACAGTTCGTAGCACGCCGAATAACTGTAAGAAAAATTATACTCATAATGATCAGACTGACGCTGATTACTCGAATGATGTGACAAATTGTCTGATAGAATGATTACTAGAATCTCATCTACATTCATTTAGCTGCCCTCACACTGATTTGTTGTAAGAATGATCTGTCCTAAGATAAGATATCATATGATAAGATAAGATATCATGTGATAAGATAAGATGATATATGATACCTGAGCGTCTCTACTCCTTGTGTAAATAACCATATCCCTACTCCAAAAATCGAGGGAACGAAACTCCTCCACCTCTGACGTAGGTGATTCTTTCTAGCCAATAACTTAACAATTTTCTTCTCACATGACTCGCCTCTCATTGACTCGACTTGTCATGACATATTTTCAATTCGGGCCAATAACATCGCTTGTTTTCACTAACGCTAACTTCACTTCTTAACTCCATGTTTTTCCAGAACTGACAGCAAATTTACAACACACATCTCAACGACACACTTGTTTCACAAAGCTCTTTTAATCCCCACCTCCAGATGAAGCCCGTTTCTCTGTTCTCCGAAAAATACCACTTAACTTGACATATCCGTTAAACGTCGTCACTTTCTTTATTTCGAACCCTCAACTTCTTCTGCGAAGTCGTTCCCCACTCCATAATTCTGTCTAGTATCACTCATCTCGTATTGTATGAACACGTGTTGCCCGGCACAATGACCAGCCTTCGTTCTTCCACGTCCCTTTTTACAAATAAAAACCCATGTCGATCCACAGCTCTGCTAACGGAAATTTCCTACTGGCGACGACCATCCTTCCGTTCCTTCCTTTTGCAAACGCAGTCCCTTCGAACTTCTCCTTTTAACTTCTCACCACCTATCAATTACTTATTCTTGACTACTGTTGACCGTTTTCTATCATAATCTTATTTTGAAACTGTCTGTATCCTTTTCCAGAATTGCTAAAAACCCTTTACGAAAAATACTCGCAGCTGCCTGCCATAAACTTTGAGTCATGTCTCCGCGCTGGCCCAAGCGAGGATCGACCCTTACTCTAAAACCCACTTTTCAACCACGACCTTCCTTGCTCCAACCGCAGTCCCCAAAATGTCTCGCCCTTACTCGTTTATGTGCAATTATTAACAAATGTTTTATTTTGTTAGATTAATATTAGATTTCTTCCATTATTTATAAAAAGATATTAATAAATAATTATTTATTACAATATATAAAATATAAAATAGGAGTGGGTTTCATTTATCTTCGCCATATGAAGTTAAATTTAAACGGATTCAGAAATTCCTTTATGTCAGAAATGAGTAAAAACTATTTTTATTCGATCTTTCAAAGTTTGAACATCAATGAAAGAGCAGGAAAAACTCAAATGTTTTAATTTATTTACGTAAGGATAAAATTTTGTAAGTAAAGAGAAAAAACATGTAAATTTTACCAATAAATTATAAAAGTTTTACAAATTGAAGTACTGACGTCAGGGTTTTCTGGTTTGGAACCATTTGATTAACTACCTAGTAAATTTGATGGAAATTCTTCATACTATTCAAATTATAAATTTTCATATTTTTAGTGTTATTATTGTAATGAACAGAAAGATAGGATAATAAATAAAGTTGGTGTATGTTCTGTGAAATGTAATTTTTTTTAAATATTATTTTCTAGTCGAATTTTTTGCATGAATGTAGACTTATTTGAAGATGCCATGGAACGATTTTAAACAAAATGCAAATTTTATTTTACTGTACCAAAGGAAATTTAGTGTTTAATCATTTATGTAATACGTAGCTCCCGGGAGGAACCTTGGGTTCGTTTCCCGACGGTGTCAATTATTTATAGCCTTTCTCTTCAACGTCTTAGTTCCGATGGATGTGCGTCACTATGAAAGCTTATTGCTCTGCAGCTTACAGATGCACTGATAAAATTATGTACGGTCATCTGAATTGTATCTGACACTTTTCCCCCAATTAATATAACGAGTGTCAATTGAATCAATCCGTGATCAGCTGGGTCCCAGTAGCAATCATCATCGTAGTTCACAGTTGGCGGAAACGAATAAAAAAGTAGGGATGGACGGGGATGTAAACGAACCTGCACGATGCAAGTAAACCGATCCAACCGAGAATCTTAGGTTTTAGTGGAGTCGGATGGGTTCTGGTATAGAAATCGGTTAACAGGAAAACCATGCGTTTTATTGAAACTACGTTGTTTTATGTATGCAGAAGGGAAGTTAGAATACGCCTTCCTTTTCCTGTAATTGTATCAGTTTCATTTAAATTGTAGTTCCTCTGTAAATTCAATTAATAAAATACTTAAGATTTTCAATCCCTTAAGAATAATTTGCACCTACATTCGTAGCCTTGTCTGTCCCAGTGCTAAACTGATCAAGCTATTAGAGACCCAAGTAATCACTTGATATTTCTTTGGGATTGTCACAATTATGCTAACTAAATCATTCACTACTACGCCACTATTTCTCATACCCTATTAGTAGATGTATTTGGTACCTTAAACATTAAGATACGCGTTTTTTCCTTGTCTCTGAGTGACATAAATTCCGATAATATGAAAAATGTTTGGTTCTTCAAGCAGGACTTGAACCAGCAACATATGATCTCATCCGACCGAACTAAACCGACCCGAAAAGGATTCGGTTCCGTCGGTTCAGTTTTTGGTTGGTTCACCTGTCGTAAATAAAATCGTCGGCCAGTCCTAAAAAAGTGTTATAATGTTTTTATATTTATTATTACAATCTTGTTAACTTATTCAATGGATACGCCAAAAAGTAGAAAGTGCGGAGTTCTCGTAGCTCGAAAGTTTGCAAAACTCTGTAATAGATTCTGAAGTGGGCGGAGTGAAAAGTGCTCTCCCTGTTAAAGCTTATGACTTGGGAGCGGGGATCACCTCCCATAACCCCCCACCCTTGTGGTCCATAGGATCGACCTTTCTTCCTTTACGACTGCGCCAATAAAGATATGACCAGGCAATCAATGACTTCGACGAGCTTTCGACGCCGCATGGATGAGGTAGCTACAGAGGTTGTGAACTTGCTGGAGTGCGAGTCAACTGGATCACTACTTTATGACAGCGACTCTCGAAGTAGGTTTACGGAATTAAGGGTGTGCTACGAAAGGTAATATTGAAGAAATATACTGGTCTCGTAAAATTGCTACAAAAATAATTTTAACCCTTCTTATCAGAATTGTAAGTTATTTGAATTTTTTATACATTTCGTCTCATTTCATTTGCATTAATTTATATTTCATCACGGTTTTCAATGATACATCACCAGGGTATAAGAATATAAGCTTCTGTGTGTGCGTGAGACAGACAATTGTACTTGGGAATTAACTTTTGTGTGCAATTTTTCTAAATTAGTAATACATTCAATGCCCTCTCGCTACTTGCTGACGAAAAATATAAATAAAATAGCACTTGTTCAAATATTTATTTCTTCTTCCAATGAGAATCAATTATAAACTCATAGATTTCTGTTTTATTTCACATTTCAGAACGTTAACGTTGTTGGTATGCATGAGCGTATGCAGATGGAGGGGGTGGGAGCATTCCATGTCAATTCCAAGTATTCCATTAAGAATTCAGGAGAAATGTGGTTAACACAACCTAACGGTTTCATCCCTTCTTTCATTTTACGTCTGATCATCTGTTCACAGCTATCTATCTTCCTATTTATTCTGAATATTGATTGTTGATCCGTGGAGTTTAAATCTTTTTAGTCATGGAGAATGTTAAATTTTATACTGTTACGTTCTGTTCCATGTACTCATCCTATGCAACATTTTAAATAAGTCATTCTTTCTGCAGCTTGATGACGGGTAGTAGCTGACTCAATTCTTAATCACGATTTCTAGGCAAAATAATATTCATGAAATTAGATTACTGGGTCGGTAAAGAATCTAGTTTTATTTACAATAGAACTTTGTTCATCTGGACAGATGGGGAGGGGTAAAAATCCCGATTATAAAAATTTCGGATAATCCGGTTGATGAATCATTAATTGTACGGCGTAGAGTACACTTACTGTGTATTCCACATTAAAATATTTACAAATCACTGAACATTAAAAAGTACGTAGGTTGTGAGTCATTCCTCTTCAAAAATGTGCCACGAAAATGGACCTCAGGCACACGCTAATCCTTATAATGTATTACGTTTTCTGTCATCTATTTTAATATGTAATAAAAAACAGTATAATGAATTCAACGAATATTTTGGCGATGTAGGTCACTCAGGAACCAACACATTTAAATTTTTTGTCGAGATGTGAAGCAAATATTTTTAAATGCAGAATTAGATATTTTTTATTCAAGTGAGTGAGACAAACCGTAGATCCGGATGAGATACAGATTTACAAGATTATGCTGTTATTTAAGAGAAAAATTCGTATACGGACAAAAATTAGAACAAAATTTTATATCAGAGAGAGAGAGAATTTACTCAATTATTCCTGAGTCTGTAGCGAAGTTCAGTAATATTTAAAGGTACTAGGGAACAATAGGTAAAGATATTGTAAAATTCCAACTGAATCGTCTTCCAGGACCTCAATAACTGGTTGGTATTTTAGTATAACTGTCTATCCCATTCACACCCCATTCAAAAATAAACTATCCTCAACCTAACTAAAAATCAGTGGTCATGTGAGTAAATATTAGAATCCATTTACTCCATTTCGTACAATTTTACATCGATTATAAATTTCCATACCCTCCATGAACCCCGGTGGCACACCTGAAGGCCTGTAGTGGGACAATTTGACTTTGATTTTTCCTGTTTGAACAGTAGCTAAATGGTTAAGGTCAGAGGTTTAAATGATAACAATATTTTACCTTCGTCATATTTGAATGTTATGCCAGATGTTTCCCTTTGCCATCCATTGAGTCAAAGTAAGGGAATCATATTTCTACCTTATCTCGGATATCGATTCAGGTACAGTGCTTAAGAGCCATCCTTAAATTATGTATCGCAAAAATTACAAATTTTAGAACGCCCCTTCCCACCGTAACACACCTGTAACGTCACCTCTTACCCCTCCCCAATAATTACCTAACGCTAGTCCTACGCCTCCCCCCTAATAAAGAAATGATTTTGTTACTTTTCGGTATATGAGTGGATATATTGTTGATTCAGTGCATTAATTGTTCGTTCATCATTGGTCTCATAGAGTGGTAGAAATCATCTTGAAGAAGAACTACCTCAACATTAACAAATATTTTTACCTCTTTGACAAGTGTCTACTTTCACCTCGGTCTTCTGCCAGGTAAGGCAGCATTCTCAGCGCACATTGTACATGACACTGACATATTTACTCTCGAATTTAATTGTGATTTAATACTTGTTTGTATTCCTAACCCAACACAGGTCACTTCTTCATTCCATCTAACATCGCACCATTTAGCACAGCAATTGTTGCCATTTCCACCTACACACCTCAATATTAAATACAGAATATTCTCCCTCGGATTCCTTCTCGCCATTTCCTGGAATTAGGAGGTGAACAGTCTTTTTCTTCTTGTCACTTCTATCAGTCTCTGGGGAAAACTCCCTCCCTTCGTACGATACTCCTAATACATTAAATGTGCTGTTTTTTATATTGAACGTTTTATTAAGACTCGAGACTGGTCATGGAAAATAATAACTGCACACATACAGACTTATTCCCAGGACAATCCAGCCTGCTGCTAAGTGAGTGTAATATGGTGTCAAATGAATTGGAGATTCACACAAACAACACCACCTTCTTAAGCCAATAGAAGAATATACACAACTCCACTCTTTGTGGATTCGCCAGGGTCTTTTCAGGCCTAATGATTAGGATGCTAGCTTTAATACTACTAAACATTATTGAAAATTGTGACTGGTGACAATGACTTTGTGACTGGTTCTTTTCATAGTGAAAATTAAAAGTAGATATCCTTTGCTGGTCGTGATATTTTTGTAGAGTACTCTCCCAGGGATTTCATGCACTATAAGTTCTACCTCTTTTAGAAAATACTTAAAACTGAAAGTAGATAGTAGTTTTTGCCAAATATTTTTACTGAGGATCAGCACATGTTTTATATACATTTCGAATTTCGCATAGACTGGGGTTTTCTGGCATTCCTGTAAACAATGAATATCTAATACATACATATACGTTAAAAAGTTAATTATTCGAATCTGGTAAAACGTTCTACTACATAATTTGTTCTTTTAACAGAAATAGTAAAGATGTTTCTCCAAAGAACTATTTCTTCGTCTAGAAAATTTGTAAAGAATACTGCATTTTGGAAGTAGTTTGAACGAGTGCTCCAGAAATATGAAAAATATATGAATAAATATAAAATATTATTTGCTTTTTACCATACGAGTATCAGCTTCTTCACATCGATTCTCACTAGAAAACTATTTTAAGACAATGCTGGAAAAATTGCTTTTATGTAGAAATATGAATATTGAAACATTTTACTGAACTTTATAAGTTTCTTTTTTCTTTTCTTTAAAGGAAATTCGTATTCTCACGAGGCAACTGTAATATTCTAAGGAGAAACGAACGTTTAACTGCCAAAAGAAGAACATTCAACATATTTTCATTTATTTTTGAACATTTATTTTTAGTTTATCTCTACATTGTTATTGTAAAAAACATGATATTATTTTGTTCTACATGGATAATTTCAGAAAAATATGTTGTTACTGTTTCGTGCGCTTGTCTTATTCAAATGTATTTGTGGAAAGCGTGTAATATTTTCTGTACGTTTTATCTCATTCACCGATATGTCTGTGGCGTGATGATGGGGATAATAGCCACGCAAGGTGTTTTTAAGCGACTATTGTGTCACGGTGTGTGTGGAACAGGTAAAGAAGAGAGCCGCGGTTAATTGGAGGGACCTGTAAGTAGTCGTGCATAAGGGTGTATTTGTTATTCATTGCCATTTCAACCACCAATTCAATCACCATTTGATATCACGCGCCGTCAAGGGAATACAGAATGCCAAATTGCATAAATTTATTATCTCATCCATAGAATACGAGGAAAATGTGCGTTTTATTCCAACTTAACCCAAATCTATCGCTCCTAACTGATGAAATGGTCATTAGTTTTCGATGGGTACTTTTAAAGAAAATTGGCACTTGATAGTGTTATATGTTAAGAAACGTACTAATAATTTTAGACCAAGAAACATGAGCATTTTTAGCCTTTTTAGCACTTTTAAGTGCATAAATTGGTAGAGTACATTAGTGCCATTTGGACGGGCAGGATTCGAACCGATGTGAGGTAGGGGATTCGTCCTCGCATCTCAGGTTCTACACTGGTTATAATGTGAGAGACCTGCCTATCCAAGGGGTCAGAGGATCAATGCTAGCCACATCTACCCCACCTAGTATCAAGGCTAAGTAATTGCAGCGCTCAACCCTTCGCGAACTCCATGGACACACCTTTGGATCTAGTGCCGGGAAGTTTGATATTTTGATCATTTTCAAGCATAAATAAAACTTAAAAGACGGCTGTCCTGATTTATTTCATGAGCAATACGTGATGTTCTGAAATATACAGTAGAAAAAAATATAATAAAATAACTAAGACCTTTTTTTGCCTTGCGGCTGAGCTGTAAAAAGTAATATTGCGTAAACATAAAAAATGCGTCACAACACGGATAATCAACAAAATTAGTTTACTACCATCAATATTTCATGCCGAGAAATAAAAAAAACTCCATTTAATATTTATTGATAAACCTTCTCATATAATGATTTATTTTATTAATTAATCATCAAATTATGTTTCAGAAATGAAAGATTAGAAAGGTTAGACGATTAAGCTGTCACCATGTAATGAACACTTTTCCGACGAGACCCAGAAATTGGATTTTTTAAAGAATTTCATCACTCGAGAATATTAGTGGAAATTTTTGTAGAGATAAGCATTTATAAACACAAAAAAATTTCCTTTACTTATTTTTCCAACATATTCTAACATTTTTCCAACATTTGGCTCTGGCCCTGCAGCGTTAAAGTACCTCTCACCGCTTTCTGGGAGTATTCGGTCGTTCGTGTACTGCACTAAATACAGCACTCGAGTTCAATAGAATGAACATGGAACACAACGATTGTAGAGATTAACACGAAACTCTTTCCGGTCTGCTAATTTCAACAGAACTCGTACGATTCGTCACGTGAATGTCATAACAATGGTGCACCTGTCACGAAACCAGAGACAGTAGTAGAGATAAAACGTAGCAGCATATTTTAATACTCTATTATCTGCCCTTTCATGACATGAGTGGTCAACAAAACCGCTTATAAGAACTCGTTACACACCGAATATTCATTTCATTTCATAATGTTCTGATATAAGATAAACATAAAAAATTAACTGTAAAAAACATGTGACTTTCAACATGATTTTTAATTAAAAATTACTTGTGGGCATGTGCGAAGATTTCACAGTCAAACAATGCGAGAGTACCAATCAATGGGCCCACGGTATAGTCAAAGTAGTAAATGACGTGTACAAACATTTGTGTATTTTGTATTTATCTGGTATTTAGTTTGTAAGGTAAATAAACTTAATATTTAACTTTAATTTAAAAGATGTTCAAACACCGTTAGTAGCCCCATCTGGTTGGCAGTTTAAGAACATACATTATCAATTCTAGTTGTGTTTGAAAATAAATTATAAAAGAGTAGGTCAGCATTTAAATTTCAATATTAAGATTACTATTATGACGCAGAGAGTGTTATAACAATTTCCGTCGATTTCCGTTATGGGTGACCGCCGAGCCGATTTCCGTTATGGGTAACCGTGAACTCGAGTCAATAGTATAATACTCGGTATATTCTGATATATAATGTAATACCAACGTGTGGGAAATGAGGCATAGGTGGGTATTTCAATTCCACGTGAGAATCCTAAAATACACGATAATCTTGAGGAAATCTTATGTGATATAGTTACTTCCATTCCCGAGTTCAGGTAACGACAAGCCTGTGCACGCAAATTTTGTTCTTGCCCAGGGCACTTATAATTGCTCGAAGATTTATGACCATTCATTTCTAGGGTGTGAAGTTGACTAATAATGCACACTACACCGAATACAGTTTGTAGAAATGTCATTTTGAAGACTTCGTAAGAATTACCGATCGGAATGACTCGACAGTTTTCTACGTGCTCGGAAAGACAAAAGCTATATTTACTGAACTAACAGTATACTCATAATTTGTTTATTATATTTAGTACCGCTATTTGTTTGGATAGTTATATTATAAGAAGTTAAAAAATGACCTGTGTTTTATTCTAATCAAGCACACTACAATCAACACTAAATATTAAGTGAAATTCAATTATATTCCAAAAATACTTGGAGAATCGTGGAGCTGTTAATAATTTTGCGTGTTCTCTATGAAAACTCCTACGTAAATATACTCCAGCCATCACTAAAGCCAAATAATGCAAAATATTTCAGCGTCGTTAAACCCAAACGATATTTATGGAATATTGTAGCCACATAAATACGATATTTATGGAATAGTGTAGCCAACTGAATACGATATTTTTTGGAGATCACCAACAAAAAGTGAAACTACCGGTCAAGTTGTTTCATCTCCTTTATGGGCAGTAACTTTGTTGAGAAGTAGAGAATAGAAAAGTCGATGAATTACTTGACATATGCTTGAATCCAATAAATGTGAAGATGAAATTAGGAAAATATAGAATATTTTAGCGTTAGAATCTGAATTTGAGAGAATAAATGAATTTCTTCGTATAAGATAATTTATTTCTACCGCTGTTATTCTATAGCTCAATGGCATTGATCAAAATAAAAATAAATGATCTAAAGAAATTTAAAAAACGATAGATATGCACATAAATAAATAAATAAAACGATAATTTCCCAACACATAATATAAAAGCAAACAACATATAAACATGAAAATCTGAAACAATACAGCCATACATACACAGAAATGAACTGCGCCACCTCAATGACAAGTAGCGAAATGATCAAGTTAAGCATCACAACTTAGCAATAGAGGTCAAAAGCATTGAGATACTTCAGTTTGTAAAAATTATTCCATTTATAATATCTTTCGAAGGAATTATCTATGTGAGTTTTCCGAATCTTCCCAAGCAATAGGACTCCTTTAAGATCTAATATAGAGCTAAATTTCCTGAGTACCGAATAGGATGAATGAATTTCCGGTTCCTAAATCTACAACTTAATTAATGAAAAGAAGGAAGACAAAAACAATAATAATAATAATTTAATAATAATAATGAGTGGCTAAATTACAATGATTTTGGATTAGAAGACTCATTTAACTACACTCCCACCTCCAGAAGTAATAAACAGAATTTTAAATGGCACTGAATCTATCCCCGAATGGATGACAGAGGGAGTAACGTACCTAATTCCCAAAAGCAAATCCACTAACAACCCTATCAATTTTAAACCTCGTACAAACTGATCTCATCAATTGCAGCAAATGTAATGTATCAATAAAAACGAATTAAATCCCTTCGCTGAGAACAAAATAATACCCTGTGAACAAAAAGGATGCAGAAATCGAGCATTTGGATATAAAGACATTTTTCTAATAGACAAAACCATTTTGCGGTAGGTAAAGAGGAAGAAAAGAAATTTGGCAATAGCTTGGGTAGACTATGGAAAGATCTTTGACAGTGTACTTCATGGACTTATTGTGAAACTCATGGTAGTATATGGGGTACATGAACGTCTCAAACAATTATGCAGAGATTCTATGACCAAAGAGTGCACGCGTTTGGTCTCGAATTCCAATAACGGACATCATGGAAGTCAACTAATACCCATAAAAAGAGGAATATTCCAAGGGGGTTCTTTGTCTCCCCTTTTGTTCTGTGTCTTTTCCCTTTATTAAGAATTTTGTCACAAAATATGAGGAGTTTCCACTTCTAAAGAAACCCAAGAGCATGTCACATTTTTTACATAGATCTAAAGATATTTGCCAAAACTGAAGATGAACTACTGGGCATGCTTAAAACAGTGAAAGAGTACAGCGATGATCTTGGGATGAGATTTGAATCTGACAAATGTGCAAAAGCTGTAATAAAGAAAGGCAAGCTAGAAAGAACGGAAAGCTTGTAAATTGATCAAGAAACCACCATCAAGAAAATACAACCATATGCAAGCTATAAATATTTAGGAATTGAAGAGCATAATACAATATGTGATGGAAGTATGAAAGATAAAATTACTAAAGGATACCTTAGGAAGCTCAGGATGATTTTGGGAACAGAATTAAAGAGTAAAACCAAGATTTTGGCTTTAGGAAGCTTGACAGTACCTATACTGGAGTACAGTTTTGGAATAGTTGGATGGACGAAGAAAGAAATCAGGGTGTTATTTCGGAAAACAAGGAAGATGTGAACAGCTAATGGAATACTCCACCATAAATCATAAGTAGACAGAATTTATGTACATCGCAAATATGGAGAAAGGGACTTAAATAAAATCTATGCATCATATCAGAACTCCATCCAAAATATGGATAAGTATGTAGTAGAAAATAAAGATGATCCACAAATTATGCAAGTACTACAAATCCAAAGAGAACCTGGAGGAATAATAAAAATGCCATAAGAAATATACATGAATGAATGACAGAAGAACAAATGGTTAAAGCTGATATGAAGAAATTTTCTCAAGAAAACCTGAAAAATAATTGGAGTGACAAGAAGCTACATGGACAATATCTAAAGAGAATAAATCAACCCAATGTAGATACGAAAGGAACTCATGAATGGCAGAGAAGAGGGAACTTGAAACCAGAAACCGAAGCATTGCAGCGCAAAAACAAACTCTTAGAACCAGGCATTATGAGAAATATGTATTGAAAATCAAAGCTGATGACAAATGTAAATTATGCCAGACTCACTCAGAAATAATTGACCATATAGTTTCTGGATGCCCTCAGCTAGTAAAGCATGAATGCATAAAGAGTCATTACAAAATTTGTAATTACATTCACTGGACGACGTGCAGAAACCTAGGCTTGTTAACCTCAGAAGTTTGGTATAAACACGAGCCAAGGGAAGTAGCAACCACAGAGGAAATCACGATACTTTTCAATCAACAAATCCACACCGACTGATGCATCCCTGCCAATAAACCAGATATTGTAATTAATCACCTGAAAAACAGAACCAGCTTGCTAATTGACGTAGCAGTGCCAACTGATAAAAATTTAGCGCAGAAAGAAGCAGAGAAGCTGCGGAAATACAAAGATTTGATTATCGAAATTAGTAAGATGTGGGGAGTTAAAACAAAGATTATCCCTGTCATTGTAGATTCCCTTGGTGCGTCAAAGAAGCATTTATATTCTATACCAGGTAAACTAAGAGAATGGGAAATACAAGAGATAGCTCTTTTTGGCACAGTCCACATTTTAAGAAAGTGCGTGTAATCCTCTAGAGAGCGGGTAGCAATCTGGGATTAGAAATTTGAACCAGCTAGATCACCTTTAGAGCTGTGAAGTAGATACCACTCCCACAAAATAACAGTAATAATTACTACAATATTAAGAAACTCTAAAATATTGACACAACCATTTAATATATTGCACTGCTCCCAAAATAAGGAAAACTATATTACAATTAACTATTGTTCTCAACCCTTTCTCCCTCCTTCATTTACTTTACACAAAATATCTTTAATGGTCTCTCCTTATATTATGTAACGCAACCTTGGGGGAAGGGATTTTGTTATATCGGTACCGAGGGAACGAAGGAGTTTGCCTTAATGTTACGAAACGCCAAATATTATCGGGTGCATCTAACCTTAAAGATTGTCATTGTAAGCTATGTAACCAACCTTTGTTCCCCATTTTCCGAAAATCAACAAAAACGTTTCTTAATTGGCGGAGGGGGAGGTGAACCAGCGTTACGAACGTAAATATTGGGAGCGGTATATAGTTATAATTACAGGTGCGTTAGGGAGGAGAATAGGGTGTTAATCCTCAAGTGGGTGCGCCCATTTCTGTAACAGGAGTGGACGCGCCCTATCTTGTTTTCACGTATTCCAAGGAAAAAATCTCATAAAATATGTTATAGAATTATTTGATGTATTTTGATAGGTACGTACAACAATCCAACACACTTAATAATTTCAGTTGAATAATAATTTTAAATTGACATTCAACTTTTGACATCGCAACACTTTCTTCTATTAATTCTCAGTAAATTGCTAGAATGTTGCTTTCATGTAAATTTGCCGCAATTGTCGCAAATAATTGTTGCAGTTGTATTATTTGCGCAACCGCATTTCACGCATTTTCCACGGTAACAATACAATATTTTGGCTGTAAATACAGCACTTTACATTGAGTCTCGAATGCAAAGTTTATGTGGAGAAGCACTTAATTGAATTGATTGATGATTAATTGAATTGATTCCCTCACAAAACAATTACTCACTCAGAACAACCTTAGTCCGTCAAATTTCGTCTCAAAGCTGTTGCTCGCCTGGCGCACGTGGTGTCAGATATGGCTTCAACGATTGGGCGCGCGTGGTATGGAGTGCAAGGGTTGACGCAGGTTTCCGATAACACGGTACAATGCCACTTCCCTTCCACGTACAAAGTTGCAATATGAACCGAATTGTAGCGCACTCTCCGATGTAAGAGTATATAAATTACTATTTCGTTACTTCTCAAATTTTAAAGTATATCTAAAAAACTTGCGATGTTGCACTCTGTGAAACAGCGCGACCGCTCGAGTGTTATTTCTGCGTTACGTAATTTATGGACATCCCCCAATGTGACTTCTCGAAATGATGGTGCGATGCGAAATTATTAATTTTTGTGTGTTCTCGTCTTGATTCCCAGGGACGTGAGATGCATCACAACGTGTCCGCGGGCGTCATCCTCAGCGACCAGAGCCTCGTCCTGCAAGGCGTCACCCGCCACTCCGCCGGGGACTACACTTGCCTGGCGGTGAACGGCGAGGGCCGCGGCACCAGCAACCCCGTCGCCCTGCGCGTCATGTGTGAGTACCTGTCTCATGCAATATCGCGTCACGTCCTGTCCTCCACCTCGCAACATTAGCTTTTTTGTTGCTCTGCACGGGAGGGTAGAAGTCTGGCTGTGTTTGCTCGTGCAATTTCCATCCCTTACATCTCACGTTGCACTTTTTGCTGCTTAATACGAAGTAAAATAATTCTTTTGCACGCATCTTCAGAATGAAAGTAATAAAAATTCGCCTCACTTATAAGATTAATAGAAACTTAGTATGCCTCTTCGGAATCATTTCATGAATTTAGTGACTTCATATCCTCTTGCGAATCATTTCAAAACAGTGAAAGAAGAGAGAAAAAGTCCGTCAGAACTTCTCTGCTGAGTAAACATTTCTCTCCAACTCCTGACTTTTCAAATTTGGACTGTTTTTGAAACTTTTTAACAAATTACTAACTGCTTAAATGTAGGTTTTTTGGCTCTAGGAATATTATGCAAAGATAAGGGTCTGATATAATGCGATCACCAATCAAAAAATTCATTTCTTTATCCAAAAATATTAAAATTATTTTGACGTAATAAAAGTTCATTATTGAGATTTTACCATTCTCAAATAAACAATTTTAGTCGACCATATAGAAATATCATAATATACTTTTGTAAGACAAGAAATTTAGTATTTTATTTAAATTTTGAAATTTAAAGGATCAAAAAATTGTTTGCCATCTAATAAGTGCTCAATAATTCTGGATGATAATATTATGTGTGTTTGAATTTGTTGATAAAGTCTATCGTTAGTTTATGAGTTACGGTATTAAAATGATCAGCACAATCCGATAATTAACATTAAACACAAATTATATTCACAACAAAGATATACAAGCTTTTTCACACGGATAATAAATCGTCTTTGTAACGATTACTCCTGTCCACAGACTTGACATATTAAAATGTAATTTTCTTAGTCAAATACGTAACTAATTATGATCACTTTATGTGTTATAATAACATGTCACTCTTCGTGAGTGCATTTCATTATAGTGGTATTACTTCATTGACTTCGCCACTGTTCTTAGTAACATACACCTCTCGATGCACTACTCAATATGTTCGCTGTTCACCGCAAAATAAATGTGGTGTGTGATGTGTCATAGCACTCAACACCCGTTCAAGTAACATAAAATATTTAATATGAGATACCGTTCACATCTACATACTGAACAGTCATTAACAGAAATAATAGAAATAAAAACATAATAATAGTAACTGCGATTGAATGATTTATTCACTTTTGAAATATTTTGGGGTCCTGGTAAATAATTTGACTTTCCCACATATGTTACAAAAAATTGAGAAAAAAATTAGCTTTTTGTTTCTTTTCACCTAAGTATCTTGACAATGGTATGAATTAACTAAAACACAAGACAAAACACAAGTATATTAAGCTAGTAATAAAACATTTGTACACAAGTAAATACCACCTCTTTCACAATATTCTATCGAAGAGCGTAAAGTAAAATGTTTACGTTTTTATTTTGTGGTGCTGCTCGGGTTATCTGACTCACTCTTCCTCCCGAATCGCTACTCAGTGGCGTAACTAGCACCCTGTACATCCGGACATTGCCCAGGGGCCCCCAGTCTCATGAGACCCGCAACCTCTGGAAGTGTTTTAACTCTGCCAGGTATAGTTACGACTGCAGAACGGTCGTTTCCGAAATAAAAACTCGTCAAAAGTTACACGAGAAATACCTTGAATCATGGCAAATAAAGTGGTTTAAGTGTTATATCCATCGAATATGGGGTAACTAATGATTTAAGAAACAGATTAGATCAGTTTGTTAAAACATTTGCCGAGACAAAAGTACGTCGTATGAAATTATAAATGTATTGTTGGATTTTTTAGTACAATTACCGCATTCAAATATATGTGTAAATATTATTAAATTAAATTACTCTATAGTTACTAAGATATGTTATATTTTTTACTAAAATAAATCATAAAATATTTTTCTAAATTTAACCATTACTAAAAACATTACTAAAACTGCGGTCATCTCGAACCACATTTTGCCCGGGGGCCCCGACTTGGATAGTTACGCCACTGTCGCTACCCCAAACATACAAAATTAAGTTACATTTCAGGAAATAGAATTACAAGTATGAAAAGACAATAAAACATTTTGATCAGATAATGAACAATACAAATATTATATTACTATCTCACTGCTATACTGCAATACTACTACACTTACAATATGTAGAGTAATACTATTTTACTACTACAAACTTAAAGAAATATTTTAGGAATTGTAAAATTCTATTTTGACGTCAAATTTGACGAAGAATAAAAGAAAAGAAAACATCTCAAAGTAACTTTAAAAATAAACGATGTCCCAAAAATGTGGATTGTGATACACAGATCTATAAAATGAAAACTTTGATGATTTCTCATTTGGATTTATATTTCATGTTCATATTTTTGTTCGTAACACTAAAGAAGAAACTTAAGAACATTTATTCCAAAACTTATAATCTGTTACTTAACGTCTCCATTGATTCACCACTTCAATTTAATTTTTCCAAGAATTGATTACTTCTTTTGTTCGTAATTTATACTTTATTAATTTTGTAAATACATTAGTTATGTTGAATACATAGGTCTTTGAGTAGGACAAAGACCTACTTGACAGAGAATGCACTAAAATTACGAATAACAGCATTTAATTATAGTAAGGCAAAAGGTTCTCAAGATATTGAACGTAGTTTTGAAACTGTATTAACTGCAGGATGTAATGCAATTACAAGAAGTAGAGTCATTAAGTTTATAATTATAAAACCACTTGTGTTAAAATTAAGAAAATTGATTACGTTCACTGCGAGTTCAGTGGACAGAATGGCAGATAAACGTCAAATACGTTGTACCGTCAACCTATATATATATGTATATATATATATATATATATA
>NNCF01126999.1:178908-246256 GCA_002313205.1 Laupala kohalensis | reverse complement strand
TATATATATATATAGGTTTCAAAAGAAAATTGGCTTTCGAAGAGAGCATAGTCTGTGTTTTGAGGTATGTTTCAAATACCACGTTCAATACTTTATCCCCAGCAATGTAATAGGTCGACTTTCAACAAGTCCATTCTGACGTGTTTGCATCCGAGTTCGGATATTCACGAATGATTTCATGAACGGCTTCACGTACAACGCGTTCCTTCGCTCTCGTCCGCAGGTCTTTCACGCGTACTCCTCCTACTCCCTTTTCTTCTCCAAATGACTTCCCCTCCACCAACTTGTGCATTGCTACAACTTCACTCGGGAAGCTTTTGCTCTCTGGGTTTCTCCCACTCCTGATCATCTCTCCTCACGTTTTGCTCTCTTCGTCACTCTTCTCTTCCATTCTCGCCGGCGCATAAGAATGGAGGAGAGAGCAGTGGTGGGCTTCGCTACTCGTGAAGTAGCTTCCTGCACACGCCTTCTTTATTCGTTTTATGGAACACTGTTTACAGCGGTAAAATAATTAAAAGTATTTTATGCATTGCAAGATAATAGCATTGCACTGGCGCACCATGGCTCTCCGGCCATCCACGCTGTGCGCTTCTGCCTCAGGGTACACTCCTCGTCTAAGTAGTTCTTTTGTTTTTTCGCCTTCATTTCACCGTGCGTTGCCATACATCCCCAACGTGGCCCGGGGCGCTCGCCTCAACTATTTACTCGTGCGCCCTCCCCCTCCCCCTCGTCTGCTCATCGTCCCATCCCGCAGTGCCCTTCCTTCGAGGAGTTTTATGAGAAGGCGGTTTTTAAATCCACACCGGGACACCCCTCCCTCGGCGCCCCGTCGAGCGAGCGAGCGAGCGAGCATGCTGTCGTCCGCCGCAGATCCGCCCACACTCCAGCCCTCCTGCTCCCCTCCACCCCTGAGGCACACCCCTTCGCCCGAGCATAAATAGCTGGAGGATCGATGCAAAGGCCCATTAAGAGCCGAACAACACCGCTCCTCCTCCTCCAACGGCCTCGACCTCACGCCGCCATCGCCACCGTCGCAACGCAACCCTCAGTCCTCAGCCTGGGCATCCACCAAACAACACCGACTCATTCCTCGCTCTACTTCAGTTTCTTCTCTTTTTCTATCATCCTATGTTTCGTGGCTTCTCTCTACTTTCTGCTACGTTCTGGAGCTTCCCGTTTGTGATAATTCATGACTCGCTTTCATTGGAGCTTTCCGCCATTACCTTCCTTCAAACTCTATAAACACTTTCCCATCCATCTCTTCACTGCTGTTTGCACATCCTTGAAAAATACAACTCAATCGACGCATCTCTCACTTTCACCTGGCATCGTTCCGTTTTCCCTCCTCCTCATTCTTGGCTGAACGCAGTGTAGAGTGCAGCGCCAGAACGGGCGAATGCTCCGGCGCGGATTCCAGGGGCCACTTCGCGATGTGGAAACTAACTCAAGTGAGAAGTATGGATCAAGTGCGAAAAGAATGCAAACATTTTCACTTTCGCTCGAACTGTGGCCAGGAAGGTTAATATTTTGACATGTCTAACCCCAATTTCGTATCATGGAAACTCACTCGCCTTTTTAGAACGATATAAAAATTGTAGCTTAACATTGCTGATGGATAGGTATTGGTGCCTTTGTGTATAATCCGCCTGAGAGGCAAAGGAAATATTCCGAGTAGATTATAAAACCGTCCTCGCGCCTTCATTATTATTAACGGATTACAAAATACGAGTCCCCAAGGTTGCATCTGTATAGAAATTACCTTCATTATAATCATCGCCATGAAACAGTGTAGTGGTAATACTGAGTGATACTGAAGTAGTGATGGGAAATATAAGGAGCAGAGAGTCGCAAAGAGAAAAAACAAATGTTCACTGGACAGAGTTGAAGGGGAGTAGACAAGGGCTTAGTCATCGTGTCAGCGGTGGACGAATAGTGCTTTCGCGAGCAGCGCGGGTGGGACGCCGCGTCCATGATGAGCCGGAGGCAAATGCATGCAGATACGCGAGGGATTGGTGCTGACGCTGAGGAGCGGAAGTGGCGAAATGGGAAGTACTGACCTCGTTGAGGGGAGGCACAGTTCATCAATGCCATATAGGGTTGTTCTGCGCCCTCTATCATGGACTGCAGTTATTCGTGGTGCATCGGGGAGCGTGGTGAAAGAAAGATACTGCTAATTGTAGTAGGGCTCTAAAGAAACTTCGAAATCAATAGAAATGCTACATAATGATGATTTTACTTCCAATGCTCATGTTAACTATAACAGCACTTATAATGCGGTAATTATTTACTGGTCAAATGCTTGATACATATTTTATATCTTAAAACTTCATTTGAAATACATATGAATTATGTTTTAACAATAATTATGTAGATCTTAAACATTTCTGAAAATGTAGAAAATCATTTTTTTTCCTTCCTTGCTTAGCGAAGACATTGAAATATATCTCGCAATAATCCCATTGCAGTTTCAAATAATTTTCACCGCTTAGATTCTGCAGTGTTGTTCTTTGGTGTTGTAGCCTTAAATTCACATATTTCAAGTCTCTACAGAATTGAAAAAGAATGTATTATTCAGAAACCGTAAATTGCTTTGTTTTGAGTAATCATTAAATAATTTTTTTATTCCTGTTCGTTTACATTATAATTTTCCTTTCTGAATATACTTGTTAGAAGCTTTTCTCAGCGTTCCTGCGTATAATGTGTAAATTCATTGCCAAGATAATAATCGATATCGAGATAATCGAGATAAGAAAGTACTCAAAGTCACGTATACCTCATTGTATTATTAATTGTAAAACCAGAATTACTTTTGGAATAAAGATGTAACCCGTGGGCACAAATGTGTACAAATATACTTTTACATATAATTACAATATCCGTGTATATTACAATACTTACTATTGCAATTCTTAGAGTAAAACGTGATTGTAGTTATTGAAGAAAGTATAGCGGACCTATATTTTTCTTCTCAGAGCTCATCTAGTATCATTTAGTCCCACCACTGAAATGATAAAGCAGAAATTAGTTTCTACTTTCGTTGTGAGCGTTAACCAGGAAAGCCTTTTTCTTAAAACCCTTTTTTTTTCAAAAACATGGAGCAATCTGATACGCTAATATTTTATTCAAAAATATATTACTTGATCTACTTTTTGTCTTAATTTTGTGATTATTCTGTTGTTTTCATACTGTGTTTTAAGTCTGGTGATCTTTGTTTGTTGTTATGCGAAGTTTATAAATCTTTGCTGACAAACCTAAATTGGCTATTTCTGTACACTAAATTAGACAAAGATAAATCATCTGGGCTCTAATGACCTTTGATGTTGACGAGCCCTAAAGCCCCACAAAAAAAAAAAGAAAGATAAATCAACTTCATTTTACACGTTTCAAATAATTTTAGATTTATGTATTTGTTTTGTAAATCATATATTTTTTCTCAAATTAATATCAATAAAATGCGTCAAATAAAGTCTATCAGTATTTGCTTCAGCTCTAAATAAAGTCTATCAATATTATGATATCTAAAACATTCTTTTTTTTATGAGGTGATTCTAATCAATTAAATAACTTTCAGTGTGTAACTTTCTGACCTTAGTTTGTATATATTTATGACTTCTATGAGTGTGGGTTAAAAATCTGAAAGAAGGGATGATGATAATAATAAACACTATGGGGATGTATCTTATGACTCTACTTAACTATTACAGTTGGTTAAGTGACTTCTTTTCTTAAAACTCCAAGTGGGGTAACATGAAGTTGGCTGAGTAAGTAACAAACAAATCTCCCTTTCCCATTTTCAGTTTACGGGGTTAATATATTTGCATAGAACTTTAGTGTTGCTCTCTGTGTGGTATGAAAAACAATCCATCATTCAGTTAAAAAGAATAGCTGCTGATTTTTTTGTATATTTCCCCACTCCTCCCTATTTGTGCTGAAAAATTCTCCGTTGCATCGCAAAGGCAGCGTCTGCCCAACTAATATGTTAACTTTCCAAAGGTTGCGTGCTTCTTAGTCTCCGGTCGTCGTATTGCGACTCTCCCTCTCTGATCTCTCCAATAGAAGCGACCTCCGACTCTCTGCGAGGTTAATTGATGCAAACCCACACAAGACGTCCATCACGCACCGCTTAACCCCATCCGCAATTTGAACGGAGGGGAGTGATGCAGACGGGTGGCTCAGCTGGTCACCCTGAGGGGTGAGCAGGGGTCATTGGAATGGCGAAGATGTTGGCGTGGGAGGTGGTTGCTGGACAATTGGTTGAGAGATTTGGGATCCTGAGAAGGGAGAGTAGTCTATGGCAAAGAGAAATCATATTAGATATCGAAACTTTTGTTTTCAGGAAAGTGCAGATACTCCTTCAGTCATAGTGGAATCTTGCTTAGCGATACTAATTGTTTTCCTTCGTTATAAAATAAAAAAATTGTCATTGATGAGGACAGATGTATCTTGACGAAACGTTAATGATTGTAATCTATCGTACGTTAAGAATTAAAAAAGCTCAGAATCCAACACTTTTTGTTGAATATGTTCTAAATTTTAATAATGTCGGATGAAAATGCTCTGTGGAATGACTTGGTTAAGTTAAATTAGTATGAATGTGCAATAGTATTAAATTAAGTGTAAGACAAAAGTCCTTCAAACAAACGTCTGAGTTATTTTATGTTGAATCCAAACGCATTCACAAAAATAGAAGAAACCTTGAACCATCCAACCCTACACGCGGTAAGGAAGTTAGACCACAAAGGACGAACACAGATGGACCTCAAATTATTAAAAAATATATAATGGGCATAATGTCACCCGAATGAAACCAATTTTTTCACCTTCACTTATCAAGATGATACTCCTCTTCCACTCACTACCACCTGTTAATGTCTTACTACCCGAGTGGCCAGAGCATCGAACTTCCTCCTTCGCCAATGCATCCTAGCGTTACAGAGCATTGAACAATCGTATTTCTAAAGTTTATGCGCATCACCTCATCTCAGTCGTGCTGAACGGTTTAGATCTTTCTGATGCGCGTAGTGGTAAATTATTGGATAGTAAATGTAAGCCTCAGACCTACTGTGCAATATATTTAAGAGGTAAGAAAACAACGCTTTTATAAATGTACTAAAACGAGAAAAATGTTTTATAAGGCAATGCTTAAATTTTTTACAGATAAGTAAAACTAAAAGCGTTAGGTGGAAAAAGGTGCTGTTGAATGTATTTAATAAATTCTAGGGTAATATGAACATGTGTATTACATTTTATGTGTATGCGTTTATATTAATTTTCAATCTAGTGAGTTAATGAGAGAGATTAATTAGAGCGTTATAATTAATATTAAATTACTTTAACATATTAAATATGAGTAATTTAATAAGTTTAACATTTATTGAAAAATCACATACAGCTTTAATGGTATTCTATATTCTGTAAGGTAAACTGACTCACCGCAGTTGAACATGGAGTTAACACACCCTGGGCAGTAAGATAGTGCTAGTAATATTATTACTCGATTGTAAGAGAAATATCTTATGATGTACATTTTATGGCCTCTAAATTTGGGATCTTTAATGTTCTTGTAGTTAGCATGTTTGCATGTTGTAACGTTATTCTGTACATTTTTGAGAAATTTCCCAGCTTTGCTTTAAAATTTGCTAAAAGTGTATACTTGTAACTTTTACAAAACGTTTCCGAGTCTAATTTAGTCCTTTCATATAAATACACTTGGTAATTAATATTACATCATTCTAAATTTCTTAAAAATAAGTTATTAAGGAAAGTGTGCATTTAAATAACCTACTCCGTGAGTTGAAGACCAAAATATATTTAGCCAATTAATTTCCAAAGCTTTGTAATTAGCTCCACAAATTTACAATGGACTATCCCAAATGTATAACCTATATAATTATCAAGGAACACATGTTCTTTTACCTTCAGATCAATATTAAAAATATTTTTGTCACGCGTTAACAAGGATCAAAATTACTTAGCAGCAGTTTTGCACTAAAAATATAAAGTTAAAAAACTTAAATCTCAATAAACTTTTGCATCATATAAACCGGTTTTTTTATTTGAGAATTGAATTTTGAAAAAAAATTATCACCATTCTCTTCACTTAATTGTGAGGCACTTTATCGGTCACGCAAATAAAATTAGAACAGAATCAATCGGAACAAATAATATATTTGTAATAATATCTAAGAATAATTGGATAAGTTTTATTTATATACAGATTAATGACCAATAATTTTGAATGAAAATAATGAAAAATATTTAAAACACTAAGGAGTGGTTTAATACATAACTGTGAGTACGCACACAAAGGTCACTTAACTGCCTGCGCAACATATGTGTCAACGTACGTCTGAGCTTTTCTTGAGGGAGACGTCTTCCTTGCATCCTGCCATAGACTGCGTTCGGGGAGCTCGCTTTCAGCACGCCAAAGCCGTTTCTTTTTGGATGCTCACAGCGCTCCAAGTGTCACAGCGCTTATTTCGCTCACTCTGGTGAGCCAGGGCGCGAGACGCTTATAACGCTAAAAGCGTCCAAATCGAACGCTTTGTAAACAGTTACCATAGCAACGCCAACAAGATGGCAACCTCCAGTGGCAGTACGCAAGAGCAACTTCTTATCTTTTTAAGTAATTTTGATAATTTCTTATTTTAGAACTTCATTTGTTATTATAAACAGGATTAATATCCCTTGATACATTTAGTTGACTCAAACTCTTTTACGCTTCATGTAAATCAAGAATATAAACTTACATTAATTTATATGTAAATAAATAAATCTTTCAGCCAGATTCCTATTTTTTTCTTTAATAAATTATTTTTTTTCTTTCAGACAGATTCCTATTTTTTTCTTTAATTTTGAAAAAAAATATAACTTTTATTTGAACAAGGAGGATAATAAATGTCCAGCTCTTTTATACAGGACTGTTAATTACATTATTCAACATAACGAAAAATATTAAATCAGATCAATCTTGCAGAAAGTAAATCATTAATGCTTAAATAATGTAACTAACTCACAATTGTCATGAATTAATACATTACTTTGCCAATTCTATATGCAGCATATCAGACAAGCAAATGATTCATTCTGTATTTTTCAATTCATCAACGTGGAAGTTTAAAAGGGGTGACTTTAAAACTGCTACCTGATATTTATTTTCTTATATACCTGCCAATAAATGTAAAAGTTACTTTTATATTTCCAAGTGAACTGGACTATGTTTTCCCATATCATTCCAAAATGTTATGTGAATGATTTTTATTTTAAAATTCCTAGTCTCAATAATAGCAAATGCTTGAATATTTAGGGAATTCGATGGTTTGTGTCTGCTTGCTACGTGTGAAGTTGACGCTCACCTCTTCTATGATGGTATTTTTCTGAGTTTATTAAGAAACTTCATAGATAAACCTCTACAGAAAAAGGGAAATATAACTAAATTAAAATTAATAAAATTAATAACTAAATGTCTTTTATACAGTAATGTATATAAGTTTTTGAATGTCTGACAGTCTGAATGTCAGATGTCTGACAATTTTAAAAATAATATATTATTGACTGACATACCTTATGCATATGTATTTAAGCATAATATCAATACTGTAGTTGTTATTTTTATTAAAAATGATTCTGATTAGAAAAAAAGAGTCATCAGTATGCATTAGCTCTTATATGTTCAAGACATGACACTGATGTCTAGCATTCTGTACTTTGAAATAATCTTTATCACAATGGATTTAGATCCAAGTCTGTTTATCATATGTTCTAAAGGAAAATGAAGCATGATGAATAAATAAAACATTGGCAAAATATTTGTTTATGATGAGAATATTAAAAGAGGCTCCTCTGAGTTATCTAAAGGAAACTATATAAACAAACAGAGTCCACTGTGGAATGAGATTTCATTCCGGACAACATTTCTCATCGGTTTTTATTAGTAAAATCCCACTTGTTTTTATTTTTGTTGTTGATTCTTTCTGATCATTTTGCTAAAACAACTACTAGAAGACCTTTTAAAAATTTGAATAAAAGAGTTTGTAGATAACTTTATATTGTATCAATATATGAATCAGTCAATTACTTAAAATAATTTGTAAAAAAAGCATTTATCAACTGCACATGACTGCATGGAGTATAATAAACTAGTTCACTCTACAGATGCCAGAGATTACTTTAATTCCAATCAAGGACCTTGAGACAGTGGCAGGTTTAACATTTCTACATCCCAAGGCAAATTCATCCTAAAATAAGGGCAAAAATAGTTAACTTAATGTAAAAGTATCTGTGGCATATGTATAAATTTTATCAATAGGGAGTCTTAATATTATTTCACATTCTTGTTACTTGAGAGCTGACAATACGATAAGTGGAGTCTCAGTATTATTTCATGGTTCTTCTTGCTTGTGAGCTTGGAATAAGACATGCGTGAGGAAATAGAATGACTATTTTATGAGATAAGAAATGAAAAGTGGCGTTCACCTTAAAAAGTAATTTCTACCAATATAACAGTAGGAATAGAAATATTATCAACAGTTCATTAGCTTTGTCACAGTAGTTACCGGAAAAACGTTATGAACCAAATTTGTACAATGTCCCTTCTCCTTTTTTAAATCATAAAAGAATATGACAACAAGGCTTAAAAAGTATTTGGTACGCGAGCAACCTTCTTCAAACATTAAAATTATACATGCAAATTTTATTGTAATATTGCTTTCAAATATGAATATGGCTGTGTGTATGCATTCTCGAGTGTTGAATCACAATAAGGATTCGATTCCATTCTATACGTGACTGTCAGTCCACCTTGACATAACCTCTTTCACATTAGTTGATGGGTACTGTACGTCACGTCTTTGCTCTTCGGGCGCAGATACTTACACTAAACATAATTAATTCCTTATAGCTGCTGAATGACGAAGTTTCCCCCAAACACTATCGCAACACGCAAGCCATAGCCGTTCTATGACCAATTCACCAGTTCTCTACAAATGCCGCCATGTTTGTGTACTTCTGAGCACGCTTACGACCGTTCGTTATGGGATGAAGCCTTGAACGCCGAGAAGCTCCCCGAACGGCGCAGTGAGCATCAAGCGCTGCGGACGCTGAAAGTAGCTCCCCAAACGCAGGGATACTGGGCCACTTCAGATACGGATCTACGTTCATGTCATGAACACCCATGATGTTATTATGATTTACGGTATTCATTAATATTTGCAAAACATCTTAGATTCGGTATTTTGTAATTGGTAATATTTTATATTCATTTACAGGGACTGTCAAGTTCATCGTTCAAAAGTCTTTTGAATTCTAATTTCTTCCCAAAGCATTGTCATCGGTTGTGCAAAAATGTTTCTTTCTGAATTCGCCTTTACAGAAGTCTGGAAAATTATTACCAATGAAGAGTCACGTAAAGCGTGGAAGATATTGCTCTATTTAAAAAACAAATGTTTTCGTAATTTACGGAAATTTATTCATTTTCCTTTCATTGCTATATAGATTTTTTTCTGGATTGGGACGTCATAAAAGACAGGGCATGCTGGGTTTTAACCCAGTTACCGAGTCGGCCACTTCATAACTGGATACCAGATACCAAAGGACAGGAAAGACCTAAGAACGTTCTGCACTTTCCTCATGAAACTATTTTTCAGATGAAAATAGGTGACCTATAGTCTAGTAGACTGCTACATTGGCCGTCAGACAAGTCATGATTATAGGATCTCACTGTTTTCAATGAGATCGAGCTGCACAGCTAATATCATTTAATTAATGGTGGAGGCAATGTTCAGGACTCTGATAAAAACCGACACGTTGGTTATCAAGCGTGAATTCTATTAGTTGCGGTGTTTGGACCGAGCATGCATCAGTTCCTGTTTACACCTGATAGACACATACGAAGTCCATTTATGATTGTAATAAAACGCGTACTGTAGCAATTTGTATGGCAACAGAACAGAATGATCGCAAACACGTGAAAATACGTGTAATGACATGGTTTAAACAGGGTTCATTATGTTAATTTATTAATTATGAACTGTAGCTTTACTTTGGTACTGCATTTAATGCGCAGATCGTAATATAATATAGAATTCGTGGAATAAATGTTATTTCCAGAGATTCAGGAGAGGTCAGAATTTGATGTAATTTTTGGAGACTTTAATTGATCCAATTCTAATCCAGGGTGAATGAATTCATCGACGGTTTGCCACTTCAATTTAATGAATCAATTGCATTCTTCCTCTGAGGAAGTTCTAATCACCAGGTTGAAAGAGATTTCTTCATGAAATTCACAAGAAAACACTTCCTTTTAGAAACTGAAATAACTAATTATTATACCCCTGCGAATTGTCCCGGTGATATACTAGTAAACTGCCTTATGATATTTGGAAGCATTGCCGTCCAGTCTCTCATTGGAAGAATTCCATGTTCCTTCAAGTATTTATATGTTGTTCCTGCAAGAATTTGACTTTAGGTTATGAAAGGCATCCATTGAAAGTACTTAATTTTTAAATTAAACATGTTACGTCGAATGAAAATGGGAGACGGGACCGGGGATCGAACCCGGGACCTTGAGCTTTGCGCGCTCATGCGCCTACCGACTGCGCCATCCCGTTCGCTACCCGTGCCCGTATACCATTCTCATTCAACTTGTGAAACCTAAGAGATTTCTATACTTAATTTTTATCTTATGTGTATTGATTCGATATATAAATAATAATAATGTATACTTTTTTACGCAGACATGTGTTGATATTAAACTGATGGTATAAAAACCTAATGTTACATGTCTATCTTCTGTCGCATGATTTCTTGGAGAAAAAATATCTAAAATTTAGTAATATTTCTAAGTTTTTAACTTGTTTCTCGTCATGCTCTTTCTCTATCCCAAATGCAATGGAGTAAAATTAAGAAACACATATCGAAAAACAGTGCGACTATGTCACGGGGATGCATATCTACATTATCTTGATACTCTGTTAAATATCACAACTGTATCAATCCAACGTTTTTTACCACACTTTTGAAAACATTTCATTACGATGCCCTGGTTGAAACACTTTCGTCGTATTCCCGACAGCGCGTACATTTTCCTCTTATTCCCTCCTAAACCGGAATCGAAACATATTGTTTATGTAACATCCAGCCATCTGAGCTCCTTTTAGCCCTCTAGAACCGTAATTGTGTTCTGTAAACTTGTGTAGGCCTACTTGTTCAGGAGCAATCTTCTGCAAACAATAGTGTTTCTGTGACGTCAGTCCGCGCACGCCAAAATCATTTCCGATTTGGGAACCTGCTGACACCGGCGCGTCCATTGTAGCAGCACCTGCCACTAATGTACTTCTGTGATGACGTGGAGGATGCAAATCGCAACCAACGTGAGCCACCCCAATTAACCCTCAATTGCCGCGCACTGTCCCGTCCTCTACACATCATCATCATAAGCGTCGTCATCGTCATCATCGCCATTGTCGCTTCCACCAGTATCATCTTCCCCACTTAACCTCCGTGTGAGGATGGGACAGCTCTCGACAGCTTGCGCGGCTCAATCCACGCTCCCAGTGATACTTCGAATAATGATATCGAAAAACGGTTGTTGAGGCGCGAATGGACTTCTGGAAGAGGGGGGGGAGAAAGCGATGGGTGTTCGGCGAGGCGAGTGTTTGTGGAAGCGTGTGTACATACACATAGGCATTCGTAACCTTTCAACTCAAATATTTCGATCGCACGGTCGATGGAGCGTAGTGGCGGTGGTTCGATTCGTCGATTGGGCGCTGTGTCCTCCTGCCCCGTCCGCTCGCCACTGTCGTCTGTCCGGACTCGGCCGAGCTCACTCACTCGCACCGCCACTCTGTCAAACGGACCGCTTTCCCTCTCCACCCTCCCCACCCATCACACGTCCATACAATATACCCCCGTTTCAGGGCACTACTCTCCACTCTCTCCAAACCGCAAGTACGGGATGGCGCGATGCCGCCACCCACAGCAATTAACCAGTCGTTCTAACTTCTTTCTTTTCTCTCCACTCTCCGTCTTTCCATCGGCTTTCTTTCCATCCCATTTTCCTTTCTTTGCCTCTTGTCAGAGTCGACGAATCCTTTTGAAAAGATCCGCGCGTAACTGCAAAATCCTGAGACCAATAATCATCACAGTAATGTTGATGATAATAATATTTTAGGTTGAAGACGGCCATTCGGAAGCGCTTCTGCTGCCGAATGGTCTGCCCACGGAGAGTACGAAATGGATGGGGCGAGTGTTAAGAGGGGAGGGAGCATCTGGGCAGAAGTGAGTGACAGTGGGGGAGCGATGGAGGAGCAGCTGGTCGCTTGCGTCGAGATCAACGCAATCTATTGCCTCAAATTCGTACCCCGTCCAACCAGCCTTTCAAAGATTAAATGCGATCCAGTTCTTATTCTTTCCTGAGTTTACTTTTGGTACATGACTTGACCAAAAATACGGTAGCCATACCGTAACCTCTAATTCAGGGGTCTCCAAAATACGGGTCTACAAAAAGTTGGACCCCGTTATTCATATATCATGCTTACTGTGCTTGAAATGTGGCACGTAATTCATAACCCTCCCATCTCCTCGGGTCTATTAATGAGATGGGGGCTATTAGGAGTACTAATGCTGCAGCATTCCAGTATCCTTTTAACACTGAAATTGACGATGTTCAACAAGTATCGTAAATGGAAATTTTCATGAAAGCATTGCTCAGTTTGACAACTGCTCACATCTTTCTAGAAGAAGTCTATCACGAGACCAAGGACTATACACATTATTTGTAATATGTATTTGGGACTTCTTTGCAAAATCAAAATCAGTATCAGTGACAAACATTGTAAGTCATTTTACACATCCCAAATTACAGCTATAATGTGGGGAAATTCTGGATACAAGACGATTTTTACCCCTCATTAGTGTACTGGCGTTGTAAACTGTGAACTTTATAGTTTTAAACATAATACACTATAATACTTTTCTTCTTGTATTTCTTATAAAAAATGTTCATTTGGTTCTCATTGAGATGCAACATTTCAAATATAGCCGTAATGCTTCGTTTATTTGCAGACCCCTGCACTATTTCTCTCTTATGGCTAGAAAAATACGCGAAACTCACGTACTGAGCACATTTTAAGTCTCTCATACAAATTTGTTCGAGAAGTTTTGTCGACATTTTAATGAGTACTTCACAACATTTTTTAAAAAAAACATTGTACCTGCTTACATCAACGATCTCATTCTTTGGGAATATTCATACAGTTGAACGAATGTGAACACGCAGCTTTAGAGGATTTCAACGAAAGACATGTAATGGTTTCTTCGTGGAAAAATAAAGTAATTTAGACGAGACACTTGTACTATAGAAATGTAATCGCTTAATAACGTCTGAAAATGTTCTTCCAGATATAATTTTTAAACACAATTTACACGTAAAACACACGAAGCAAAAGTCTTAAGTGAAAGTTTGCATTTTTACTGTTTTAAATGAATAAATAAACTTATTTTAAATTTAAAAAAGCAGTTGCAAATTGCTGAAGACTATATGGGGGCAATTAATATTACGGAAACAAGCAAGAGATCATCTTACCAATTCTTATCAAGGGACCAAAGGCAGTGGCGAATTTAATAATAATAAAATAATTAATTTAAGAAATACGTGCTGCAATCCAATTATTGTTTTCAAAATAAATTGTAGGTTTTTAGTGCAGTAAAAATTCATGATCAAATGAAAAGTTTATCTACATAGTAGATAAATACATGGTAGAAGATATAGTATCTCTGTACACCTGAAGCAAAGAAGCATCCCAAATAATTTTGCACTAAATTATGGCGGCTAAGGTTTCTTTATCGTGTAGGGTACTTTTAACATTGAAAATTTATTTAATATGATAGTAATGTAGTCTCAGATAATGTGAAACTCGAAATGACGGTTTTATCAATATTTTGCTAATTATTGGCTTACGTGAAAAATATTTCCAGCAAAATATGTTTATCTCCAAATATACCTCACATAATCATGTTTTGAAATAAGTCGAATTACGTTTTTAAGAAACTTTTTTTGTTTTACAATTGCTAAAATATTTTTCAAATTAATTACACGCCCAAAGAAACAAATTGTAAGTTCTGAGTTTTGGAGGACATATTTAATTTAATAATAAGAATCTACAGTTCTCCATATTTGACAATATTTCCATTCGAAAATACAAATACTATTATTCTAAAATGAATCAAGTTATCTTCCTTTGATTTCATATTTAAAAATATATTATGATATATGGTTAGTATCATTTAAACGTACTATTCGTCCCTTAAAATTTCGATAAATGAACGTGGTCGCATATTTTACTGTTAGTTCATACTTCGTGGCAATTGAACTGGAAGTACTACTGTTTACGGTGAGAGGTGATAAGGTACTAGTGTAAAAGGTGAGATGTCCTGACCGTCGAGGTGAAACTGAGTATTCCTAGTTTACGTAGTAAAATTTAATAATAATACTATTCGAGGAGTAAGGAGCGTCGGTATATTCCCACCTTCACGATATTATCTTCTTTGTTTAGAGGTTTTTTTCAGCGTCATTCAAAATGGATCTGAATACGTGGCTTTTGGTCAAAATTTTTTGCGATGGAAAGCTCAGTTTATTTGCTGGCAGGCAGTATGTAGATGTAATGGACGATACTATCTTCCCCATAAGGTAAAACGAATGCAAACAAGGCATTAAAACATAAATGTAGCTTCTTCCATGTCTATAATTTGAATGGTGAGTCCTTTGAGGGTCACTAGGGCTTATTGACTGAAATTGTCCATGGGAGACTTTTAGTGTACCTTAAGTCAAATTAGAGATTTAATCTTGTTACTGAAGAGTGTATCCAGTTGCACTGGCCATCAGGAGAGTAGAACCTGCTTATTGGGGGAGTGACCACAGAGTCTGAGTAGGGCTGACACGAGGTTTAACAATTTGAGGCGCCGCCGCCAGCGATCACAGTCATGGGACTAGTTGATTTCATTAGAGGTTTGTGGAGCAGCACTTTGCGTCATTGTCCTTTGACCTCCACAATGAGCTTACGATTTGATTTCACCCTTGTGAGGTATAAACGCATGTATATAGCGTCTCACAACTTTCATGACAACACCTGACTTTTCCTGTTCCTCTCCATCTTCTCTATTCAGCCACTGTTCAATTATTCGTTTATTATTTAAGTTACGTTGTTTCCTTCTCAGAGTTTTTAGTATTGAAATAATGATTCCTTTGTTTAAATTTTGATAATATATGGTTAAGATGAAATATTTTTCTTATTTTCATTTTCTTAACTTGACCTTTTCTTAACATTCGTTCACAGTATCTCCCTGCATTTGATATCATATCTGGAGCGATATCATATCGTTAGCGAATTACTCTATCTCTGTTCAATGCACTGAATCCTTTAATTTCCCTCGCGAGAGTATATTCATGGTTTACGTCAGTATCTCCAAGCTTATCTTGAAGCTTATAAGTATAACTTTTTTCTCCGTTACATTTACTTTATGATACTTACTGTCACTCCATCGTACCATTTCGTTGAAATATATCTCGGACCATTTCTAACTCCTTCACACCTCTCTCACGAACTTTTCATTTGCGCACTATCTCTTGTATCTTCTGCCAATTCATTGTACAATATTTTTATATAACCTCGTAATACTACGTTTGCTGGAGGATTTTATTATACCTTTTGAACTCGTTCCTCTCCATTTCTGGTGTTTTACGATTTTTATCTCACCGGCGTCGTCTTCACCTAATGTCCGTGGCGGTTTCGTCGCCGTTCATGGCTTCGCTCCACGTCGTCGCTTGCCGTCGCTGTCATTCCCTCGTCCACTCGCCCATTGTTTCAAAGCCTCTCTTCGAAGCGCAGAGATCTCGTGGACAGTGGGCCGAGAACATCCTGACGCGGACAAAACTTTGTCTTGGTTAAACTTTCTCGTTGGATTCTCTTCCGTTTGATTCCTTTATCTAAAATATGGACAAAGATATTTCTTCGTATTTCATTCATTACTTTGTTATTTTATAAATTTTCTCCATGATTTCGTCATTTTGATCCACTTTTCGGAAAGGAAAAACGTTGCTAAACGTAATTTATATATTTAAATGCCCTTAAAATAATTTTTCTACAAGAAGAGTTGTGGATTTTAATGTTTAATGGACGTTCAGAGAAAATAAGAAAATAGAATAATATTGTGTAGTGTGTGCAGACAAGTTCCCTACATTCAACTGCTACTTTATTTCTACATACTAATTGCGTTTCTTCGGAAACATTAAACAACGAATCATAAGTATTAAAAAAATTAATATCGTGTTCCTTCAGGCATTTCTCCTGTGTCGTTAAATATAAAAGATAGCTAGATCTAAAAAACTATCACCATAGGTTTTGTCACAATTTCATTTCTTGATCACGATTCTTCCATCTGCGTGAGAGGTTCTTAATACAGAGCTTTAATGGATTGTTTTTTTATTTTTATACGGTTTTATTAACTCTGACTAACCGAACCCGAGTGAATAATTCGCACCCACATCCATGGTAGGAAAAATATTAGAAAGTTTGAATTCGAATACATAAAATGACTAGTAAACTTGTAATGTGATTAATTTCAGATTTCTAGTGCAATGCTTGACAGAAACCTCCTATCGATTAAATATCAGTAACATTGGTCTGGGATATTCAAGTCCTGTATTTCAGAAGACTACTGCACATTATACCTTCACTACGACGTTGACAGTCAAGACTGATATCGCTTCTAAATTGCAGTATGTACACAAACGTAAAGACGTCGAATAGTAAAACTGTAGCGTTAAGGCGATTGTTAACATGAGTAGTGTCTCCTAGGAAACAGTAGATTTACGATTATTCGAATTTAATTTGAATTTTAAAACATATAATACATAGTTCAAATGTAAGGTTACGATTCCCTTAAACTCCAGAAAATAATCTTCGTAATGAGATCTAATTTTTGGCTGTTGCTTGAGTATGGTGGGACAAAAAGGATGTTTACATGAAGTGACCTTTTAGAAGCAATAGCAATTTGTTTTGTCCTCAAAAAGAACATCTTCAGCCTACTGTTTGGTGGGAGTACAAGGGGTGGAGAACTGTTGCGGTTGCGCACAAAACTGTCGGTGGGAAAACATGGCATGTCTATGATTATCATGTTAGGTCTCTCCCTTTTTGCATATATAACGTGAAATATCGCCGCATTCGTAGCGTGTAATTAGACAAAAAGAGAGAAGTACGTAGCAGCGAGAACGAGGAAAGGAATGCTGAGAAATGGAAGTGAGGGGTGAAGCGAGCTGGAAAACGCTACAGTTTTCTCTACTTGTAAGAACATGGAAGGTTAGATACGTGGAGCGTGTGAATAAAGTTAAAATCGAACTGTGTTGTAAACGTCTAAAGGGAGAGGACGCAGTTTGGATCGACCATATACATTCACATGGTCAGATGAATATTGGTGATAAGATAAATAAGCGCGAATGCAATCAATACGGTTGTATCTCTGTGCAATATTCATATTATGAATATCGTTTCTCTCGTATTAGAGGTTTTGAATTGTTGCTAAAACTTATATCTAAATGGCAATTTTTTTGTAAATGTCCCGTTTTCTTCAGTCATCCTTCACAAATTGCCACAAAACAGGTATTACTACAAACATTGTTTTGCGAACATTAAAATACTATTAATCTTACATTTTAACTACGATCTAATCTTTAGTACTTTCTTAAATTAAAAAATTAAATTTTAACTTACGTTCATGAACGGTCTTCCCAGATAGCCGCTGAGAGCATTGGAAGACAGAACACTGTACATAAATTTAAAGAATATACATTTACTCTATATTTTTACTGTTCACATTGTTACAATATTTTTGTGGATAATGCAACATGCATAATGTCCCAGAACTCTACGTAAAACATGGTAGAGCACATTAATAGGAACACATGTCCGTAAATGTCTCCTGAAGGAGACATAATGACACGAAGACTGTAAGAACACAAGAAAAAAAGGCGTGTAAAACGCTTTGCTGTGAGAATTAAGAACTTGATATAGGTGCTAATGAATCTTTATCATTACTCTTTGAATATAAAGTGATTTTTGCTGTCACTTTTCATGAATGCATTCCATTAAGTATATACGAATTAATATTCCGAGTACGAACCCTTACCGAAATAAAATCATTTTGTTACGATAAACGAAATCATATATATGCAAAACGATATAAAAACCCTTCTGAATCATTCCCACTGTGCTGTGCGATTCGGAGAAAAATGAACCTACCGTGTTCTTTTCAAAAACGTCCCACGCCTTGACCTGAGGACGCTGCCCTACTGTTCCGTCACAGCTATGACTAGCTGGGCAGCTCAACGAAGCTCCCACTGCACTTAAGATGAGGTACGGATTCAGCCAAGTTCCCGAGACGTTGGCTTAGAAAAGTTTCGCCAATTCTTCTCCCTGACTCGTAACAGCGGTGGGGTGAGTGTCAGGAAGCTTCCGCATCGGGTCACATTACACCCAAGTAGTACAATAACGTAAGGGTTATTTGGGAACGTCTAGTTTCGGCATGTGCGCGACATAGATCGGGAATGTTTGAGTACATGAAGTGACAAGCTTTGGTCACACTGATGAAAATACGGAACCTCTTCATATTAAGAGTCACCTCATCATTAACGAGAGTACTTTAAATTGATCTGAACTCACTTGTATTTAAATAGTAAAATTTATTTTAATCAAAAACTCCCTTTGCCATTAGATTTATGAAATAATTCATTATTCCGCATACGTTTTTACTTACAGGAATTGCGTATTATTAAAGGGAGAACATAGTATTATTCCTTTAATCATATGGTACGTTGTACGCGATATCTTCGTAATACGTGGTTATGTATTTAAGTACGTGAAAATGCTTCCTGGAATAAATATTTATAACCCACATGCGCGATGATACTATCACTCACGTTTTCCAATAATTTCTGACCCTGTGGTTTTGAGCGACCTCCTACTCCGTGTTGCACCACGAGAGACGTCACTGAAATGGAATGAAGACTGTCCAGTCAAAACGCACCACGGACAAAACGTACCAGCGAAGGATATTCTCGTCATCCCCAAATATTTGTGGTGAAAGAAAGCTTCCGACGCTTTCTGGATGCATAATTTTATTTATTTTTATAAACCTGCGTTTCAGCAGAACTCACGTCAAAAGAAAATTAATATTTTTATGAGAAAATGTCATCTACTCCTTATATATTAAGCGTGGTCATGATTTGCTGTTGCTGCGAACCCGGAGACGGGGAGAAATGACTGCTATATTGAGCTGAGCATTTACAGCAGAACCTCAATGTTTTTTAATCTTCTGATGACATCAATGATGTAGTAATGTTTATTCGGAGAACGACAGACACTTTTGTTGATTTATTGTCACTATTTACTATTCCCTATGATGTTATTTGTAGTATTTAGACTTTTGAACTCTCATATCAACGTTTAAGCTATTGGTCTCTTCTATAAAACGAATAACTAGAAAATTCTTATGACTTGAACAATATGGCACACTGAGCAATGAAAGAAAGTGGCGATGACGGACTGATGCGATGTAGGGGCTGAGAGTGTGGTTTTGGGGAATTTCTCTAGAGACGAGGGATAATAACTCGTGAGATACGACCCATGGTTAACGAAATGGAAGAGGGAAGTTTTATCCTTATTTTGCGTTTGATAAGCAGATAAGGGACTTACGGCAAATGTCACATATTTTAAACTGGCTGATGTTACTGGTGGCAAATGATATATATGCGGAAAATTTGTCGAGATCTCAAATGGTATGTTTTGTCCGGAATATGAGAGATTTTCCCTTCGCTAGTCTCAGTATTCGAACACTTCACATGACATACGTTTCGCACTTTTCCCCGTTCTTCATTCCATCTCATATACTCTCCCTCTTCCCATAGTCTCTTCTTTGACATGAGATAGCTTCTGCGGTGGCTCACCCGCTTTCCGTTTCCCCCTCTCATTAGACTTTGTGCTCAAATCGCAGTGTTTCGGTGTCGCCGGAACCTGACCTCAGTACAATGTCACCAGCAGTCGTCACCATAATTACGTTTTCTTTGCGGGGATGGCGATCGAAATGGGGAGCACGGAGAAGAGACAAACATCGATCAAGAGAGGGGTTGAGAGAGGGGAAGGAAAACAGAAATCTGCTGTGGCGTCCTGGAGTTCCACATGATCTGTAGTTGCCGATTTCCACTTCCCTTCTCTACCCTCTTGACTTTATATTTATCACACAAGACCCAGATACTGCAAGAATTTGCAGTCCAGACAAGATAGAGCGCGAACGCTGTGCGTAAAATTAGTATTTATAGCACACGTGTTGTGAATATGAACGGTATATTCGTGAAGTCACACCGCAGTCCAGACATCTCTTTCAACTTGTCTCTTCTTACGCATCTCAATGTCGTCTCTTCGTACGCATCTCAATGTCGTCTCTTCGTACGCTTTGCGGAGGTGGTGGTCTTTACTTCGCTTCCATGCGGGCCCCCTATAGTACGATTACAAGTAACCGATATGCTTTGGAGGAATATGAAGTAAACACTCGTTTACTAGGCAGTCCGCCTTGCAAGGTATGCCTCGACGCGCTGACTAAGCTGCAGGTCTGCTCCTTCCTCCATCTCCTCCACAATCATCTTCTTCTCATCTCCCCTCTACGAGGTTCAGCTAGTCGACGCGTCGCCAAACATTTTTTACTGAGATGTAGAAAGTACGATAAGAGTCCGTGAACTGGCTCACTGTAGGAGCCGAAATATTGCATCGCGCTTTTATCTGCACTAAGAGACAAATTATGTCACAACTATATTCCTCAATAATTTTCGTTTCTGTGCGGCACATAAGTCATCTTCAAGCTTGTGTCACCTTCAATGGTCAAGTATTAATTTTTGGGTCTTCGGAAGTCCTCTCCGGGAGTTACTGCTGTTTTTTCTTTCTTCGCGACAACCCGCAAGGTTAGAGGAAGGTTATCAGGTACCCTTCCTATGTTTTCTAGCCCTAAATTTTATCGTGTCGATATATTTACTAACGTGCTTTGTCGGAAGGGTATGTGCAATAAAATACATGCGGAGATCCCCGATACCGAAATAGTGGCACGTTCGTTTACGTAGGGTGATAAAATATAGTTAAGATATTTTTGTTCACTGTTTGACAGCTCCTATTTGTATAACTTATTTAAAAATAAATTTATGACATGTTTATTTTGAAACAGAATGAATGCTTTTGTGTTATTTTCATATCCACTTTACAGTATAAAAACATTCAAATTTTATATAATAAAATAATAATAATTCATAAAAGTTCGAATTATTACAAATTATGTTCCTAAGCCAAAAACATTACACCGTGGAATGCAATGAATTACAAGTGACGATGATAGAATAAATGATGGGGCTGGCAACAGATTTGTGCAGTGGTCCAAAAACAAAATTCCTTGCCCAACAATTTGATGGCAAAGTTTAATATGAAATTTGGGGACATGTTTGTTTTGATATTTAAAATGATTGATAGTTCGTTTAATTTCCCAATTAATTTTTATTATAATCTCCTCCAACAATGTGTTTCATATCTGTCCTGTACGCTTTTCTGAGTGAACGAAGTGAAGTTGTATAGCTCTGCGCCTAATGCTGTAGCAATCGTTGATGATTTGTTCAAGAAATGTACAGTGTTATCATCGATTGGCCAAGTGACTTTCTTGCGGCGTTCAACCGCATGTTCCAAGATCTAGTCACATTCTAAAATTTATTAACTACTCGCTCTTAAATTTGGTCCTCTCGTTCTGTAGCTCGTGCTCCTTCCGGGACGGTTTTCCTGGATGCAGGTATAGGGAGTTAGGCTTATTTCGAACTGACCTTGAGGGAGTTTTATTTCACCGTAGTGTTTCTTCGCGTGTACCGCAAAACGCGAGGAAGAAATATATAACTGCTATATCTGTTTTCCCCGTTCTCCGCAAACTCAAGCATTCTGAATTCCCATGCAAATTTTGAAAAATCTTCTCCAATGATATATGCTCCCCAGTACCGAGGAAATAACTTATTAATCACTCAACTTACCGAAGTTCTCTCGAACATAATTCAAGTCAATTAAAAATATTTAAGAAATCTTGCGGTGTGAAGAAACGAAAATTTTTTTTTCATGCACTAGAAAATTGAAATTCTCTCTCAACGCTTTCCTTCACACTCGGTGAACCACGTAACAGATATTGTTAATTCTTTTCGTGATTAAATCCGGGAACAAGTTCGTCACGGTTCGATAAGAAATACTGTTTCCTTGAACGTACACAATTGTGCCACTATTCACTACGGTGCACATTCTAAAGTTATTCCCCCTGCCTCCAAACCTCACTTCCTTCAGTTTCTTTTCCTTTCCTCCCTCGAGGGATGGAGGTATTCTTCCCCACCATTCCCTGCATTCGTTTCCTCCCCGCGCCCCGGTCGCTTCCTTCCTCAGCAACGTCGGTCGCGGCTCCCCTGCAGTTTGCCCCTCCCTCTCCATCCTCCCCCCCTCAACAGTCCACGACCCCGTCTCGCCGCCGCAGAAGCACACCGCGCACAGCACGTGCTCACCACTATTCTTCTCTTGCCGCCGCCGGTCCCTGGGCCTGGCGCGAGGCTGATGCGTCACCACAGACAACCCCTCCTCCGCCAAATTTGCCTGCATCATGAATGCAGCAATCCATGGTTGCCAACTCTTCTTCAACGGAAACTGTGAAAGTGTGAAATGTATTAAACACACAACTGACTCAAAGAACTTCCTCGTTTTCCTATGGTGGTAAAATGATTAATTGAAATACGTCCGATGTAATTTTTGTGGTGAATGTTTGGTGAACTAGTCACAATAACCCCTTCATTCATTTTCGGAGCAATTGTGCACATGTAATTGCTCTACACCTCTGTGTTTATTTTGTACTGTTAATTCAGCCACTATCTGGATTCTGATAGCTGGTGTTTTTTAAATTTTCTACTTCTATGAGACTCAACTTTGATCGTTAACTTTTTATAAACTGCACCTTTCTCTGGGGAAAGTAGATAAGGACATTTATAAAAAAGTGTCTCAGCTTTTTTAGTTAGTATACATATTTATTTCCTGAATGTCCTTTTAAAAAATGATTCAATATTCGATTTATAGTTTAACGTGTTTTGTGCTCTTATTGGTAAATAACCACTCTTTCCTCTGGAGCCAAAACACAAACCTGGCGCATTCGCTTCCTCCTCAAATGCATTTTTCTGTGAACCTTGCTTTGTACACATATCTCCCTGTGACACATCACTTGAGGTCCGTTCCTTACCCTCCTCTTCATCTCGAGGCAGCCTCTATTTCACTCTCGCCCTTACCGGACCTTTCCGTCACGGCTCGTGTAAGATCCCCCACCCTTTCCTCTGTCCTCCTGTAACGTCCCCAGACTCATTTCTTTGCTTGCGCCGTCCCTTTCGGCTGGCTGGTCTCTCCTTGGTCCGCTTGCTGCGTCACATAATTTTTCTCGCACATTTTTTAACCAACGGACCCCTCTCCGTCTTTCCCTCCTGGTTTTCTCTCACATTTTCTTGCGTCCTCTCGTGCCACGCTTGTCCTCTCCCACCGCATGCAGAGGCTTGACGTAGTTTTTCAAGAGCCTGAGCTCCATCCACATGAAAACCCACGATTATATTCCACGTACAGAGCGAAGCAAACAGTCAAGACACTTGGATTTGAAAGAATAAAATGAGATGTTTCCTGCGGCGGAACTCGTCGAGTAATTGCAAAGGTCATACCGGGAGAATGACTTGTATGCTGTAAATCTCTATCCCACCAAAAAGTATTTCTGTGAAAAGGTCAAGTACTAATGGTACACAGGTTAACGGTAAAAATGCAGGAAAATTTGGAGGGAGAGTCCTGAAATAAAGATTAATATGGCAGTATACAGAGATAGGTTTCTAAACAAAATAAATGACACAACTTCTTGCATAAAAACACGATCATGATCATTCATCCCATATTTTTAATGCCGTTTTCATCTTAAAAATCAGTTTTATTTAATTTCTTGTCGGTAAAATTATCTTGTTTTTAAAACTTGAGATGCTTTTTGAGAAGTCATATTATGAAACGACTGAATTGTACGCATCTATGTGAACATTATTTATACGTACTAATGGTTGAAATTGACATCATTGATGAATTTTTGCAGATGTGCCGACATGCAGGGACGAGCGGGAGGAGCTTTTTGGCGCTCTGAAGCACGAGACGGTGGCGTTGCGCTGCGAGGTCGACGCCAATCCACCGCTCGTTACTTTCCATTGGACCTTCAACAATTCGGGCGACCTCACAGAGGTGCCTGCGTCACACTACACGAGTTCGGGTGTGGTGTCGCGCCTCAATTACACGCCCGTGTCCGATATGGACTATGGCACGCTGGCGTGCTGGGGCTCCAACGCAGTTGGCCACCAGCGGACGCCTTGCGTCTTCCAAGTGGTAGCGGCCGGTAAGTTCATGAAATGAAGCCCTCACTTGACTTACTTTTTCTTTGGTGAATGATAAAATAATATCAACAAACTATAAATCAGCCTTCAAAATCGGTAAAATACCTAACAATTTTTTTTCTAAAAATTCTGACATACTTCAACAGAAGCCGTGGGACTGCAAGAGCTATAAACTGCTGAAAAACACTCAAATGTTGTGAACTAAGGGCTATGACATTCATCACTGGTCTTTCCTTTGAAAAATAAATACTTCTAGGGATTTAATTTTTTTCTTCTGGATATCTTAGCTGAGAAAGTAACATTCCTGACATTNAATACCTAACAAATTTTTTTCTAAAAATTCTGACATTGAGTAGGACACCTAAGAATTTAAAAGCTGATATTATTCTTACTTAGGTAATATTAGACTAACGTAAGAATTCCAGGATGGATAAATTTAAGAATAAACCAGGTCGAGTACTGAAGTTAGTACAGCAAAAGGAAAATGTTTTACAGAAGATATCGTGACTTTCCATTTGGTTACGAACAAATGCAATCCAAACTTTGAATATTATCCTAATAATGCTTAGTAAGTAAGTAATTATTAACTTCAATTTTACCTGTCATTAATGTTCATAAGTAAATCAAGAAAGAATACATCTTTATTTTGTATTAGCAGGAAATATAATACAGTTTTCCTTTAATAATAAAATTTAGTTTAAGAAAAAGTACGTATTATTTACAAATAATAATTTCTTCTCCATATCAGAACTTTTTAAAAGAAAAAATACCCAGATAATCATGACTTTGGGATGTTTACCGTGGGTTTAAAAATTCAGGTATTTAAGATCACTAGATAGGTCTACTACAAACTAGAATAAGTGTTTGTCCCTCATCTGCCTTTAAAATTATTATAAAGTAAAATATAAAGTATTATGTTTAATATGTTTTTTCTCACATCCATCCACGACAATTTTGCTGACGCCATCGCCAGCACCAGCACGTCGTACAACACTATAAATTTCTCAAAAAACAAAAATTTGGAATTGGCACTCTCCTCATTATTCAGTTTACGATGGGAAACAACGAAGTTGTGAAGCTCATATTATCAGAGATATACTTGTTTATAGCTCATAATTCAATGCTTCGAAATTTTTTGCACTCTGTTTATACGCACTACAACAATAGTTAGAAACGTTTGCGTCGTATTCAGAGAAAAGCAATCAGTAGATTGTAGTTAGTGTTTTTTTTCTTTCAAGTTTCTAGATGTAATATAGCTTCCTCGGGAATTTTTACTCTCGGATAGAGAGAATTTATAAAAAAGACTGTTTTCGTTGTTGGAGCACATATTGGTGAGTGACTTAGTAATTTAATTGTGTAATAGGAAGTCATATTTTATCTGTCTTTGAAAAAAATTAACACTAATCGTTATATCAAAATAATCTTTTTTTCAACAAATTAAACCATGATTACATAAATAAACGCAATACACTTTTTATACTGTTTAGTTTTCAATTAGCACTTATTAACTAATCCATAAATGAAAATTCAATGTGTATAAAATGTATAAGGTAAATCAAATTATTTTTGCTGGATATTTTCATCGAAAATTATTAAAATTCTTCTGCTCTATTCCTAAAACTGATTGTAGAAATAATATTATATCTTCTTATTTCCCAAATAGTATGTCGTTTATTTCATCAATGTCAAACTTAACTTCAGCAGACAAAATCTCGACGGCATTGGAAAGACAACACCTGTTAGAGATGCATTCATTAATACTGGTCCTTTTCCTATAACATATTTTCTTTCTCAATCCTAAAGAACCGTGATAGTTTGTGTTCTGTTACTTTTAGGATACGGCAGTATCTCACGAAAGCGCTCAAGGAAATGTAACAAGTCACGTGGTTCAAAGTTGAAGGAGGACAAACTCTCGGGAAATCTATTCCCCGGCATTTATTCATCATAGCATCCCCGTTGTATGGTGTTCTTGTTTAGCTGTGTGTTATTAGTTTATTGAGGGATATGAGGAAAGGGGAACAATTTCGAAATAAAATAGCTGATTATATCAACACACACATATAATAAAGTTGCTTTCGTGTTTTGCCATCTGTACTGCAGACATAGAAACATTTGCAATCTCTTGCACATATATGTCATTTATAATTAAAATTGTGAAGTCTCCTTGTTCATTAAGACCTGACACTTTGGAATGACTTTTATTATATGACTTTTATTATTACATATTCTAGTGTATTCACATAACTACGTTTTCCTTTTCTGGAATCATCCACTACGTCATATTTCAAACAATGATTTTTTCGATTGCCAAATTTACCTGTGTATGCCTAAATACTGTTCTGGAAGGTATGGACATTTACTCAAATGATTAATTTCAATTAATTTCACATTCTTACACGGAAACGTATTTTATGAAGAGCTTGTTCGATAATTTCAATTATACATATTTTCAACCTCCGTCCAAAGCTCAAATTATTCATTGTACATCACAATCCAGTTGGTTTATCTACATAGTAGTGTAGTGTGGAGCAAAGAGACGTACTTTCCAGAGTGTTTTTTCGTATGAGGTTTGAAATTGGTTGGAGAACTCAAATAAGAGTGTAAATTGATAAGAGTTCAATTTTATTCCGATTCGAATGTGATGCAAATTGATCCCTTTTACCATTAGTATTCAGAAGAAAGAAAAACCTTGCCCTTCATACTGTCAAATTTTCGCCTGCATGTTTTTTCAGATAATGCAGGTATTTGCTTCACTGGCAAAACGAAGGATTTTCACAAAGACAACAACAAATTTAAAGGTAACATACAGAAAACTTAATTTGCGTAGTAAAGGCATAAAACATAACTGCTATCATAATATCACTTTTTGAAATTTAGTCGTAGATTTATCAATGCAGAAATGAATAGTGGGAATCTAACTTTAAAAATAGGTAGAGCTCGGGCACTTCTCAGACGAGGATTCTTAAGAACAGATTTTGATTGGCAACAATCTCCTTTGTTGTTTTTGCTTAACTCTTGGTTTTCTTTAAGAAAGGGTCTCAGTAAAAGAGTGGTCGTTTCTTTTGAATTTTTTCTAAAAATTATAAAATATTTACATGGCTTAGTTTTTTAATTTTGTTGGCATTATTCGTATAATTAGAAATTATTCAGTTAAGAAATTTAAAAATTTGGAGATATAGTGCATACATGCCTTTTTCAAAAAATACTTCAAAATGCTTGACAATAATAAATTCTTTTCAATAACATTTGAAATGACTGAAGAAAAGAAATAATGAAAAATAAAGGAAAGGGGACGAACAGTCTGTATAATTGGGCAAAGGTTGCCGTGCAAATATTTGCCCAATTTTGCGGCGGCCGAATAAACCTGCCATTCCCTATCACCGTTCAACATGAAGAAAAAATTTCACTTTTGATTACTGATTTTTAAAAAAATCACCTAAATACTTGTTTTTTTTGCGAACTCAACAAACTAGATCCCGTTTCTCATAAAGTTGAAATTTTGGAAGACAAACGATGCTTCTCATGACCGCTATTTGTGTGAATTGCTATCGTTTCATCCATTTCAAATGCTTTTCGTCATCAGGTGCATATTTGTTAGATGAAGCAGTTGCGTGTTGACGTGACAAAGAAAAGTAGGCGAGCACGACTCATTCTGTCAGCGCGGGTTGACACGGGCCATGAAACCGCCCTGAATTCCTAACCCTTCGAGCCTTAAAGCACTTCTCCCTCCATTCGCGGCGAGGGTCGCCTGCAGGAGTTTGCCCCGGCTAGAACTACCACCACGCCGCGCCAAATATCCCCTCATTTATCTGCATTATGCGGAGGGAGCGGAATTTAACGCTGAAACGAATATGGAAGTCGGACTTTTGTTTGCATGTAGTCGGGCACAAAGAGTGCGAAAATATAGAACGTAGATGGTTCTAGGATAAAATTATACTTTTGTTCCTTTTCTCTCATTTTATTCCTGTCATCTGCAGAGCTCTGGCGGTTTCATTTCCTGTAGCCGTCAAGTATTCAAACAGTGCACAGCCGGAGCAGGTCCGTGGCGACGTAGGCGGAGGGATAGACTGACAGGCCAGTGAGTCAGTAAGTCGACGGAAACGCTACCTACTGGACACACGCAGACTTCTCCATCTCTCCCACTCTCCGCATCAGTTTTATATGTCCCTTTCCATACTGTGGGCACGTCCGAGGTGCCTCCTCCCCTTGCAGAGGTTGTCACACTGGTTGTGGAGTGTCGCCCGCATTAATGGCACAGTGGACACAGCATGAACTTGACGAGGTTGTGTCCTGCTGCCCTGGTGTGCTCGTTCACGCCTCCAGCTTTCCGGCATACGCTCCGACGCAGTGCAACGTTGTATTCTGTGTTTTGCTAGGTTGCACACTTAGCCTTGACATCCGATATGAAGACTATCCGGTGTCATGGGATCTGTTACGCGTGGTCCTGCTGTATGCTGATTGAGTGTTCTCTTCTGGTGATAAGCACTTCGCAAGAATTCTTCTATTGGCACATGCATAGTAAAACTCGTGAGAAAAAAATATTTTAATTAATCAAAATACCAAGTACAATGGTATTTAGGTGTAGAATAGACGAAATGTTGCATTAAAAATTCGGGAGAGTATTTCATATTTGAACCATCGTATTTGAATGTGTTGTCGGGTGAATAGCGTACAAAATAAAGCTACATTTCTGGTCTGAATTAGATAGGATCAGTCAGGGAAATTGTGAACAAGTTTTGAATGTTTCTGTCTCGCACCTAAATTTCATTGACTTAATTAAACTGTTAACCTCACTGATATAACGGGTTACTCTACGAATTCATAAATATCTTGTACCGAAGATTCCAAACATGAAATATCCCACACTTCCTCGACTGTTCACTATTACTCCCACGTTTTCACAATTACCCCTGAAAGCAAAACGGTAATTATTTTTAATTTCCTTACTGAAACTGGCCATACTTGACTAACTGACAATGTTTACATTTTCCTCAAAATAAGTTAAATTACGAAAGTAGTTCACCTAATAGGGTCGTACATTTTTCTTGGATATTTCTTCAAGTATCGCCATAATATTTCATTTTTTACGCAACTTAAGTTCTACATTATCATTGCAGTACATTTTGTTCATTCACAACAATATTCACATCACATAAGTCTATACTATTTCAAATATTTTAAGTTATTTTAGTCGTCTGACCAGATTCTCATGGTCAAGGATCTCAGTGACCTGCACATTCGAATGTTCGTGTAGCCTTAATTCATGTTTGGTTACAAATCTTTTTTATTCTCTATAAACATAAGATATCTCAAGGTCTTTGTTAAAGTTGCAATTTCTCGTATACTACGGGGCATTCACCATATTTCGTTGTCGAAAATATTGTAGACTAAACAAATAAAAAAGAAACGATATTTCGAAGCACTATTATGAAAAGTTGACATTTTAATTAGCTTTCTAGTACAATCCCACAGCTGAATATCCTACTGCCAAATTATTTTTATTATTTGGTCATATAAGGGATAATTGAGAACAACAACATTTTCTCTTATCATGAGTATAGAATAAGAGACAGTATGAGCATATATCATTGCAGTTGTGGTAATTTTTTATTTTATTTAGACCATTACAATAACATGTTTACATTTCCTCACCAATTCAATGTTTATGTTTTCCCTGTAGCCTCATTTTACTTGTTTTCTCACATAAATGCCGTTGTTGCATGCTACCTCCCTGGGGGTCCTAAATATCATTCCGACGTCTCTAAAATGCTACATTCTACCCTTTCAATTTATACTTAACCTCCCCAGTTAAAGGTTTAATTTACTTATATTTAATTCTATCAATTTAAGGAGCTACTCACTTGGCATGTGGATACAACTATACCATTACGAGAGGGGGGATCGACTGGAATGTGACCCGAGCCAGGATCATATTATTCAAACAAGGAAATTAAATTAACCTAAGTACTATTTATTAACAAAGTACTCCTCATTGGTACAGCTGTATCAATCCCCAATAATACAATAATCTAGAGTACCTGAAGGGTAATCGACAATACACCAAGTCAGACATAATGAAATTAAGAGTACAGTAATAGTTCTTTACGGAGCACAAATAAATAAAATGAATTTACAATACATTGAAAGAAAATACAATACATTACGCCACACGCGTCGTAGTGCTTGTCCCATATAATAAAAGTTACAAAATGAATTTTACGGAGCATGGGTTGCCACCCATTCGCCGGAGTGCAAGCTTCCCCTTGTACTGCCTGTGCGTTCGCCTGTCGGCCGCCTGGAAAAGATTTCAAGATGGAGGGGGCCAATCAGAATTAAGATGACAGAATCACGCCACCGAAAGGACGCCACTAACTGTCGATCTCACGCTCTTCGCGGAGCTGACGAGCCCCCGAGACGGAAATGGCGCAGCGGTTCCTGCGTGCGACCGTGATGCGGGCGTTGTACGAACAAAAATAATCTTGACTACCATTAATATTATGATAGAAAATGAAAACCCAATAGACATTGTCATTGGGACCATAACACTGTAAAACACAGACTGACAGTTTCATTGCTTTTCAGAATGTCCTAAAACACAGAAATGACTCGTTCAATTTCATTTTTACAATTCATATTTGTTATTTTGCTGGATTACATTACGTCAGCTCCGTTCAAAGATTCATTGTAATTAAAAAGAAACTTATTGTATAAAAATATCAAACCAAAACTTATAAAAACAAAGAAAGTAGTAAACAATACATTCTATGAACGTTTAGCCCGCCCTCCTACACTGGAATGTTTGTATTACCCTCTCTTTCACTTTCTAAAGGAGGTGAGATTACTTTGATGTCGATTTTTTTCAAATAATTTTTGTCATTATTAGTTAACATGAATTAGGTTTTTGAGTTTTCAATTCTTTTGAGACTAATGACCTCCAATCCAACTTTCATAATTTGTAGTGTGAATGAAGTTTTGAATTTGTTGGTTTTTTTACACTTCTCTCATTCTCTGTGCACTAGTAAGAACATACACAATTCAATGTTTGACTCTAAGCATGTTTCTTTTTCTAAAAGATTTTCAGCCATATTTTCGTAATATTTATTGGTATCTTCTAATTTCTCTTCGCAGAAGTCTTTTAATTTCTTGTGATTCCTTCTTTTTGCTTCTTTCTTGTTTCTTGCTTAGTGTCAACTCCTGCCTTTTCATATCAAGCATTTATAAGCAGACCCCACCAATCTACCGAAAAAACTAAGAAAAATGAAAAAAAATAATAAAATAGTACTAAATGTGATTACACACTAATTAATCACGAACATTTACTACTACTTTGACCCTAGAAAACGTGAGATAAATGCGAACATGTAACTGTAGGTTTTACAAAATTCCTAGAAGATAAAACCGTTATTCTGTTACCATAATATATTACAGAAAAACATAATAAGTAGTAAAAGATTTTGTAATTCGGTCCTTATTTATTAATGCAAAAGGCCTTTTCGGCCGCATGGTGATCTTCTTCATTGTTACAAAAAAACGTTTTTATGATATATAAATTAGAAAATAAATATAATCATTCTAAAAAGAATCTACTCCCATCTTCTTTGAAAACTTCATAATTTTTTAATATAAAATGAAAATATAAATGACAAAATAAAAAATGGAAATATTCTAAAATTAATATACCCCCTTCTTCTTTGAAAAGTTAATAATTTTCAAAATATTATGCAATAGTAACAGGAAATGAGAAAACTGGCATACCTGGGCCCTTTGGAAGCGGTGGCTAAAAACACCGTTGTCTCATGAAGGGTTGGGTTATGTATGGAAGTCTCAGGTATTTCCATTGACGTCACAGATTTTCCGTGGCTTCAGTTGTTTTATGCCAATTTTAGCAAGGGAGAGGAAATATCTGGGATTTGATGATTGAGTGTGAAAATGTTGGAAGTCTTCTCCAGTAATTATTTTCTATTTCTAAAATTTGGAAATCATTGACTGTGTGGAATGTGTGATTGGTTTCTATAAGATGTGTGGCGAAATGCAAATGTCCTGTGAGGTGTTGAAAGCGTGAATGTGTTCATGTAGTCTTTTATCAAAATTGCGTCCAGTTTGTCCCACGTACATCGCGTTGCACTCACCGCATGTGAGCGCGTACACTCCACTTCATTGCGAAAGGGGTGTAGGGTCTTTTGTATGGGAGAGGATGTTTATCAGGGACTTAGGTGCATGGAAGGAAGTGTAGAGACCGTGTTTACTTCTTTCTGAATTTTCTCAGGAGAAAGTGGAATGAAATGGTGGAGTGATTGAATGAGTGAACACACGCAAAACAAGTCCCTCGGACACAGGGGGTTAATATATTAAAAAATTATGAACTTTACGAAGAAGAAGGGGGTAGACTGTTTTTAGAATGATTATATTTATTTTTTAATTTATATTTCATAAAACATTTTTTTTGTAACATTGAAGATGGCCGCCATGCGGCCGAAAAGACCTTGTGCATTGATAAATAAGGACAGAATGACAAAATCTTTTACTACTTGTAATGAACATCAATCTGTCAACATCAGACAAATTTCTCAAAAGAAAAACATAAATTACAAAATAACTTACTTTTCAAGTTATTATTCATTGTAGTACAATAAACACTACAATTCCTTCTTATTTCAATCTTACGAATAATTCAATTTTCAGAAGAATGTATTCTAACTGTTGGGTTCAAATGTGTGAAATTGTTATAAGTGATTCACGGAGACACTAACTTCTAGTTTTCACATTCTTTTGAATTCCCTGACTCCCTCAGCGACTCTCAGATCATATATTTGCATTTACCCCTCGTTCACCCCGCTTGATCCTATTTAACTTGAAGTAAATTTATTCACGGATACCACAAACAAAACGAATTTATAATGTTAAAGAAATCAAACTTGTCTAAAACGTTTTCCAATATTCGTACTTTTCAAAGATCGATTAGAAAATGTTCCTCGATAACTTGAAAGGGAAACGAGACGTAAGAAATAAAATTTGAAAGTCAATCAGTTTTGGAAGCAGCTTCGCAAGATACTTTGGAAGTTTATAGCGATTTCATTAGTTTTTCTGGGCTCATGTTATTTTCGGTTGTTTAGAAATTTATAAAAACTTAACTAGTGAGTTGATTTAAATCCTTATTCGGACACTTAAACTTGGCTTAATTCTAAATTAGATTCAGTTTAATAACGTGGTTTTAAGCACTAAACGTATAATTTTGTTGTTGGTTCATTCACCTCAAGTTTCAGGGAATGTGTGTTCTTATTGTGTGCCCTTGTGCCTCTCAAATTAGAATGTTATCTTTACTTTGAATGAAAAGAGTGTGGATTCCACACGTAAAAAAATATATATTAATTTTTTAAAATTTGTTTGTTGTTCACATGAAAGACTAAGGAAAGTCACCTCAAATTGCATATAAATGTTGAAGACCACCTTAATTATATTACGATCATCTCTCTTGTAATACATACGATAGGGTGACAAGAATTTTTATAGCCTGAGAAACACACATTCCACATCTCCAAATGCGAATTGCTCCAAAGACTAGATACGTAAACTGATCTTAATAATATTGATCAGCTAGGACCTAAATGGTGGTAATGATACCCATTTATGCTATGCGCTAATATAGCATGTGATCAAAAGAGAAAAAATGGTATTCAATCTCATAATACCAAAACTAAATTGTTTCTACATTAACAAGTAATGAACTGATATTTCGCTGTGGAAACATCGCTGTACCGCTTTGCAACCGTCTGCCACAGTCTCGCTTACTGTGCATGTGGAGGATCAGATTTGAATTAAAATGTTCGTCTCTGATAAATAACTGCGTACTATCGTTTCATTTGATTTTTTTTCCACGAAAATACTCTCCTCTTTCTTTACATCAATGCTAAGTAACCAAGGAAACAAACTAGGGAACTAAAGTTCAACAAAATAGCAATGCAACTGGGCAACCGTGCAACTATGATCTGAGAATCACGTCTGAAAAGATCGTTAATTTGATTTCTTATTGAAATGTCGTATTATTGTACTCTAGCTGTTCGTAACATTTTTCGTCACGCGCCTCCTTTACTAACTGTTTTTTTTTAAACAGTACCCAATCGTACCTCATTTTTGCCGCGTTGTTCTTCTTCGTAGTTGTGTAAATTGCTCTTTATGGTAGATGGATGATGCAATTAAGTACGATACACCGTAGGGTAGCCGTTAAAATTCGAGAGTTTAAATATTTACACCCCCCACATATGCCCATATACGATCCAACTTATTATTTGTCAACTAGTATGACATGGAGTTAGTTTGACAGTAGGTTGAATAACGTACCAATCTCACAAACTTCACCCACACACGATAAATCATATTTACCATATTAGGTATAAAGAGCCACGTTTGAAAAGTAAGTTGGATCGAGTATGGGTTTCTTTAGAACGTGTGGGATAGTTAAAAAAATAGATGTACAAAATTTCAGCCAATTTTTATAATAATAGTGATAATAAGCCTAATAATAATAATAATAATAATAATAATAATAATAATAATACCAATAGGTTGAAAGTATAATTGATTAAACGAAGGAAATCGTACATTTTGAGGTATTTGAACATAACATTCTTATTTCCGAATGTTTTGACATCGTAACGTGTATCCTCTAGTTTTTAGAGTCACTGTACATGAAACCAATCTTGAAAAGAAATTTTGATTCTTGACAACAATTTAATGAAATTACTTTTTCCCATGAATATAATAGCGTGACTTCAAACGAGTAGACAGAACGGCGCGGTGCGAGAAAAACATACGTAGCATCCATCCTTTCTGTTCATTTTCGTCGTATCCCTGAATAATGCGTTGCGCACTCATAAGAGAAACACGTACCCCATCCTGGGAACCGTAGTAGTTCTCTAGTACGCTTTGTTCATGATTTTCGTTAATGAGTGTGTGCATTGTTTTGAACAACATCTTGGCTTGCGTTGCAGGACGACCGTTTCCACTGGTGAACTGTTCTGTCGTGAACCAGACGTCTGACTCTCTGCACGTTGAGTGCCTGGAGAGCTTCGACGGCGGCTTGCCGCAGACTTTCCTCATGGAGCTGCTGGAACTGCCGGCTCTGCGGCCGCGGTATAACGTGACTGTTGCGCGGGCACCACCCGTCTTCGACATCTACGGCATGGAGGCGGGGTCCAGTTACCGTGTTCACTTGTATGCAGTCAATGCCAAAGGACGCAGCGAGCCTGCGGTTATCGAAGCCATTACCTTCAAGGGAGTCGCCAAATTCACAGGTAAGTCAGGAATGTTTCCGTGCATTGGATGAAGTGTGTTCACGGGATATTACTTGGTTTTCAGAAATCGCGTAACAAAAATTCAGTTTTATGTCGATTCTCAATGTACTATCTTGTGTTTAAAGAAGGAATTTTTTGCACTCAATGTTATAACGTGCTTCCCTTAAAATTACTTATTCGGTTCATTCACGCCAAGATTATAATGCAATGAGTACGAGTAAATCCTGATTACTACGGTGGGGGTTTGTGTTGCAAAAAAATGAGAAATGCGTTTAGTAAGATGTGGTTTACACTTATTTGATGTGTAGTGGGATCAAATCAAAGAGTTTCAGATATCAAACGAAAGTATTTTCACAAGTTTCAATCCCTGTCGTTGTTAAATCGTTTTATTTATATGGGAAAATACTTATTGCCGTCATATGGACCTTTCTCTGCTTTAAAATGATATTAGGTGTACAAAATATACCTTTTGTAGCTAAGTTGCAATTGTTAAAAAATAACTCTTCTAACGAATATATAAATATGTTATATTAAGATATTTATTGATTATACATGTTATAAATAGAATTAATTAATTTCATAATAATGGATACTAGAGATTACGTACAATTACAAAAACAAATTATAAGACTTTTTCTAAATATTCGTAACACGTTATTTTCCGAAGATCTGTATTTTGGACATTATGGCACCTTATAATATAACAACTATTTTTAAATATTCGTTTATTTAAATCATTAAATAATCTGGTTATTTAGCATTGCACATTACGTTCAATTTTTCATGAACAACAAATTGTGTTAACTCTCTTTAATGATGACATTCCATTCACTGTTAAGAAAAGGAGTTAAGATTGCATATGATCACGTGGAGGACTATAAATTAATTTACTCTTCGGAAGTAAGCAAGAAGTAATAAATATATATAATATATATATTTGTTGGTATTCTGTTGGCAAGCAAGAAAATAGTTTTGAAATTTAATCAGGTATTTTAAAAGTATTATACCAATTGTGTCATAAAGCATAACAGTAACTGACGTATTTAACATAAAAATATTTTGAAACATTTGATAGGAAATAGAAACGTATTTTAACTGTTGTTACAATCAATGAGTTCTTTAAAACTTTGAAACAATGATGCAACAGGTAGCTTTTAACAGACTTGAAGAGTTTTAATTTAGTTGATGTTTTACTTCTTGTGGAGGAAATTATGTAGAAGAGTTCGCGAATGATATGGTCCTCTTTGGCAAAGAGTGGTTGACATTCTGGGATGATAAATTGAGAGTTTTTGTGTGAACAAGACAGTTTCTTATGAAGCAAGGATGGCGCTTTAGTAATTCAGTCTTAACAAACACAACCGTGTTGTTTTCGGTCAACCGTGTAGAATCAATTCTGAAATTCGGATTTTATTTGACGCATGTGAATATGGATTCCATTTTTCAACTCATTGTCTGCTTCTACCTGCAACTATGGCATTCCGAAGAATAACAATAAAAAAACAAATTAAATTTAAGTGTCAAATGAATATCCTATTGTCAATTAAATAAGCACCATACTGAGAGATAACTTTTAAAACTCAACTGTTATTTGTAATCGAGCAACTAGAAGAGCTATCATTTAAATGAAATGGTTTAATAATTTTTATGAATAATGTAGAATAGATCTAACATTTCTCCCTCCGGCCAACAAACTCATAATGATAAAAAGGGTTAATAATTGAATTCAGCTGTTTCTTTTCCGTTACAATCCCAAAGCTGGAAATTTCCCAGAATACTAATGAAACAAGTTATAAAATCATATTATGGTAATTGTTTCCATACAATATTTATGTAGAAGAACTTTATTATTGAACATTATTATGTAACTTTACATTCCTTAATGTTAATACATTAATATTCCAACGAGTTTCGCAATTAATATCCTAAATGTTTTAATTTATTTAATTACTTGTTCAATAATGGTTACATACCAAGTATCTTAAAATGTGTACTCATTACAGCAGTTATCAATTTATGTTTATATTATGATTAATTATACTGTTTAAAGAACTAAACTGTTTTACATTGCTTCTGAATAAAGACATTTCTGACATTTTTGGACTACAATATTTTTGTTTACAACTGCATATAATCATTTAAATATCACATATACACTAAAAGAGGTGAGGAATCGATATTCTAACGATTCTTTCTTTGGGGAGGTTCATTACAACAAAATTCTTACCCAAGACTTTAAAGTATGATGGTGGAATGTGAAATTACCATATTTATAAATTTAATGTATTTTTATTTATTAATTATTCAATTAATAGCACTTTTATTTAACTAAAAACAGTTATATGCCCGTTTCATTACTGACATACTGGTTGCCCAATTTCTTACGTTTCTTACAAAGGGATGGGATGTATGAAAATTTGAAAATGGGGGTAGGAATATAAAAAATAAAAAGTATTTTTGAATAATATACATTTTGATACACTAAATTAGTTATTGCATTCTAATATATTCAAAACGGGAATAAAAACTTGAAAGGATATGTTGAATATGTTTACTTTAACGCCGTACTTGTTCTGCATCGGCGCGATCCTATAATTGAAGCGAGTTATCAATAAAATTTATCTGAAAATCAAATCTAATTGTATGAACTATATAGAAGTGTTAATGTATAAACTTTGTGGTACATTATCTTCTCTTATTGGTGAATATTGAGCGTTATGTAAAGTTCATTATCGTGTGAGTAGTTCATTATAGTCTGCTCATACCAGTAAAATATGTTTTATGTGTCGATTGCAAAACATATCTGCTAGCGAATCTAGAGTGTCGTAACATCAGTTGACGAGCTTCATTATACGCTAGACTTAAGCCTTTTGCCCTGATCGTGATCTCTAACATATGTTTCGTAATTACGATGTAGTACCTACACCAGAAGCTGGAAATGTTTGATCTTCACTCTAACTAATGCAGTTCCGTTTTGTTTTAAATGCAGATAATGGATTGTCCTTGAACATTTTCGTCTTCTCAAACCAACCACGGTGAATGAAGCAATGCACTTTGTTTTATTTCGTCGTAGCTCTTCTTTTAACTCTCCTACTCTTGGTTCTTGAAAATCTAAAGGCATCCCTTGTATCTCCTGTTTGTTTCCAATAAACTTTTTAATCTCTCTCCACCATATCACGATTTAAATAACAATTTACGCTCTACCTTTTGTATCATCACTATCCCATCTCACATTATGGTATACCCATTCTCTTTAAGACTGTTATATGAATATGAAGGGGTCATTGAACCCCTCCCCTTATCAAACCTTGTCACAATGTCTAGACCCCTCCCTTTCCAACGTGACGATTTTGGGGAAAGTTTATAAGGCAGATTAATGCAATTTTGCTCTGCTTAGTACGAAATATGAGAATGACTATTAATGGTCCTTAAATGAATGACCCCTAACGCCCACTTATGCTTCCCGATTAATGTTTCTACCTCTTAACTTCATCAAAAATATTCTACGTGTTTACCTAGGCTTAAGACTCAAGTGTTAAATCTCTTGATTGGACATTTTGATATGAGAACTGTAGTATCACTTGTCATGGGTGTATCTCCTATCATATATTTTTTTTATTTTCTAACGAAACATGTAAATAATGTGAAGTCTTCATGGATATCTGATGATAACGATACCAATCAACGTGTTTAAATAACGTAAAAAAAATACTGATATAAAGTGGATATATTGTAGTTAGAAAGTACGTACAGAACTCAGTATATCGCATTACGATTCATTTTCAACGAAATTATGAGTAATTTGTAGGAAACTGTGCCCGCAATCAAGACACTGAAATAATTACACTTCTTATGTATCTAGTTTAATATAATAAAAAGTAAATAATATTTTTGTCATCATTTTCAACACTGTCTAATACTCGCGCAGAAACTAGTCAGGAAATATGAAGCGTTTTTAGTAGATTGATAATTTTTAGTTTTTAAAAATTACTAGAGAAACAAATGAAGCTAGCGAAGAAAAAAACGACGAACCCACACCCTCGTATTCCAATAATGAACAGAAATAAAACTAAAATAATTAGATTTTAGCTTAAGAGGTAGAGCTCTGTAGTGCTTAACGTAATCTGCGCCCATGCATTTTCGCAATTAATGTGCATTCCTCCAATCACCATCCAGTTTTGCGTGGGGTAAAACTGTGACCGGAAAGTGCGACGATTCGTGTCCGGTTTCATGCTGTGAGAGACAGTAACACCGAGTTCGTGCTGAATAGCTGATGTGTGGCTTGGTAGCCATCATCAATATTCTATTCCCTGGCCTTTCCTCCCAGTTGCATGTACCTCAATAAGTGGCTCTTGGTTTTATAATTAAATGGGGCCATGGTACATTATTGTAACGTGATTTTTACTTTCATGCTCAAGTGAAGTAAGATTTGTTTGTACTTTTGACATCGCTACGGTGCATTGTGACAATTCTTCATAACTAAGGTGCGGATAGTTATTAATTAAATAATTATTTTATTTACGATTAATTGCAACTTTAAAGTTGTTGTGTTTTAAATATTGTAAACATCTTTTTTATTCCAGGGTATTATGTTAAATTGACTGCAGACTTAGTTCCTCAGTGTGGTGTTTTTACCTGCTTATTAGTAGCATCGCACATTGGTGAATTCCCACGGAAAATTGATGGTCACATAGATCCCTTCTGACAAGATCCTTAATAATCCTGAACATCAGACACGGTATCAAACGCGTGTGTTAGCTTGACGATGATACCTATAAACAGAAGTCGTAGCTTTATTAGCCGTTTCCTAGATTGAAGATAAACATCAGAAAATAAGAAGCTTAACATTACATGCTTACAATTATACGTTACAATCTATCCAGAATTCAACATTAGTATGAAATAATCTCGACCCAGGACAAATCTAGAGGAAAGAGTTATTACGTCCCCTAAAAGCAACTTTTTTCAAAACATCGAAGGTCACTTCAGAGACATTCTTGTGTATTATACGGATAATTATGAAACAATATTGAAGGAAATATTCTTTCCTTCAATTCATTTGTGAGTTGTGATTCTTAAAACGTCAATTCAGTTTTCGAGGACCCCTATATATAACTTTTTCAGTTGCTACTTTAGTTGCTAAGTAGCTAAGTTAGGCGTTGATGCAGTCATATACTTCGTACATCTTCCAGACGGAAGTTTTTTATTTTCTGGACACCCCGTGTATCTTCTGAATGCACCGCGTGCAACTTCAGTTGTTATTTCTTTACGTGCCAACTCTTGCTCCCTATTTATGATTCATTCGAGGCATTCTGATACTCTGCCTTCTTTCCCGAGTCTCTTATCTCCTCTACGATGGAGTAGTGTTTCTCCAGGGAGTACGCGCTACATAACTGGGCTGTAAGCACGCATCAGACGACTTAATGACTGGCAACTTGTTTGGAACATGCCGCCGCCCACGCTTTTGAAGAAAGCGAGGTTTCGTGTGTGGGAGGCAAGTGCCCCGTCATCTACCCTTCACACGCGATTAAGGGACACGAAAGAACCAGTTTTGGAGCGGGACTTGCAGGTAAAACTCCCCTTCTGAAATACTTCTGCTTTCCTTCTGCCTTCTGGACTTTCGTCTGAGGGAAATATTGAGGGAGGAGAAGTCCTCTCATGTTCATGAATGCCAGGTCGAAGGGGAGGAGGGAACTCGTCTGATGTAGTGCGTTGATTTGCGGATTAGCGAACTTCTTTGAACCAGTGGTATCTGCTTCATCCGCTTGTTGAATCTTCCTGAAAGACTTGTAATTGGGCACCAGCAATGTCCTAAACACCAAAATTGGTGGCAAATATAATGTTCACAAGGCGAGGTAACTGAAATTACCAAAGGATTATATATATAACGTAATCGTTAGGGAATCATTGCCTTCTTAGGTTTCGACACAAATTACTTGAATATATTATGCGCTCCAAATTTTTGTGTTCCTAAATGAGTTTGACTTGAAATTTCATTCTGTCTGCTATTATCAATGCATTGAACTTCGTATGATTTAAAAAATTTTCCAGGAACTCTTTTCGTACAAAATAGGTCAACAAGTGCTCGTCTTTGAAACGTCTGAACAAATTTAAATGAAGCTTGATGATCAGATGAAAAATTAATCTATTTTGCATTTGAAACTTGTCTGTGGACCCTTTCATGCTTTCATAGTATGAAAAGAATCATCAAAACACGTAGAAAGTCGGGATTTAACTGGTACAGAGTTTTTCTGTATGCGAAATTGTATGCTGTTTGCTGAATATGAACATTCACAATAATTTGTAAGTTATGTGGAATGAAAAAATCAAACTTATGGGCAACAAAAAGACTAATTTTAGATATGACTGAAATGGCTCGATGGAAATGTATAGATCTCTAATAAGATTTGAATGTTTTGATATTAATGCAGACATGTTTCAGATTTTCAAAATCCACTTTCTGAAGCTTGACATTGCGGTGAAAAAGAACAGTTCATACATTTAATACTATATATTGCAGAAGTTTCGACCAGATATTTCGATTCGTAGGTGACCCCTTCCTTTTCTTTATCATAAATGTATTTTGAGTGAGGAGGCGTGCAATCGATTGTCCAACGCTAATTGAATTAATTTACTTTTTAAAAATTTGTTTAAATATTTACAAATACATTTAAACTTATCTTTTCGTTATTTTACTTTTAAATAGGAAAACTGTACGTCATGATCAATTTGAAACTTTCCCCAAGTACATGCCAAGTATATGTGGTATTTAAGGTCAGCTGAAAACGGTGATGAGCAGCGAATCGACCCTACGCTCTCCAGTACTGATCATAGGGGTGTTGACCACTACACAACCCATTCGCAGTTACATCCGGTCATTTGTCAGGGAGATATGATTTCTATGAGGCTTTAGTTATCTCGTGTATATTGTCTCCATGTATGGATATACGGAAGAAATATAACGTATAACTGTTTATGCAACCCGCTCGACATACTGGTAATATCGGTTGCATCTATTAATGGACTGGTTGCATTCCCCAATACTTGTGTCGCACTCCACAAATTCTGGCAGGAAATATACATTGCTCTACGCCTTCCGCTTGTATTCTAGGTAGATTTCCAACTCTATTTATAACCGTCACCCACAACATTATTATGAAATGCAATTTCCTCCCTCAATATAACCTCCAGCGTCACATTGACCCCCTTCCCGTCGACAATCGCATCAGATCTGGAAATGCGCTTATAAATCTTGGACATGGGACTCGGAGATTTGTTAGAGTGAGATCAAACTCTTCCAACGGAACCGACTTGAGCTTTATTTAGGGAGGGCGTAGAACCGCGGCGACTCTTTGACGTTGCTGTGCCCCGAGGGCTGGACGGCGCCGGAGCCGACGCGCAGTGCAATGATGTTGCCTTCGGTTGCTGGCTTTAATTTTGTACACTCTTGGTAAAAATTTCTTTTTCAGTATAATAGCTATATACAGAGGTGAAGTGCAAAGTGCTTATTATAATTCTGAGATCTATTGTAACAACCCAAGGTATCTGAATATCATTCGAACTCGGATATTACAAGAAGTTGTTGCACAGTATAGCGTTGTTAGATAACCGAATTACTGACAAAATTCTCAATCTCATATATTGTTCTCCGGCCAGAGACCTCATGATTCTTCGTGGGATACTGTCATAGTTTGATATGCATGTACCATCTTGGGATATGAATACAAAAAGAAATTGTGAATCAATGGAATTACGGAGAGAGTTATTTGTTGAATGCTGAGTCGTGTAATCTGTTATGAAGAATATACAACTCCATTCTAGATCATTTGATGGACTTTATAATAGCAAATGATAAATTTCTTTCTATTTTTAACCTTTATATGTATTTTTTCAATCCTTCCTAACTCGGTTGTTACTGACAAAATTTATTTAGTAATTTATGCAACGATTCTATTTCATATAGTTTGAGTAGAAAATAAGAATTATGAGAGTTTCAAATTCAGTGCTGTGTTGCTAATTAGAACTGTACATGATAAAATATATGAGGTGTAAATTCAATGTCAAGCAGTACACCTAGAACAAGGGTGTCCAAAATGCGGCTTGCGGGATCGATCAGCCAGTTACAGAGTGGAAATTGTCCAATTGGCATGTAAGAAATATACATAATAATTCTCTTGTTCATTTAATATCATTATTCCTAACTTGAAAAATGGCGCACAATTCTTGATACTTTGCCTTTTTGTGTTCGTAAATATGAGAGGAAATTTGTGGTTTCAAAAAGTGAAATTTAATACTTCTCACTAAAGTACACTAGTGCTTTAAACTGTGAACTACATACGCTGTATAAGTAATACATAACAAATACATTTCTTTTTACTTTTATGATGAAACATATTAATGTTGCACACTTAAAATGCGAACCTTATTTTCCAGGAATTTAAATAGTCGTGCCCTTGAAGTTATGGTGCGCAAAGAGGTGTGCATAAAGAAACATACTAATTTTGGAAGATTGTGTCTGGGTAGTAGCTGTCATCAATTTAATTAGCTATCAGAGAAGAACTGCTTGTTTTTGTCTTGCGTCAGTTGTTTTTGAAATTAATTGACTATCGAATCGGTATAAAACCTTTCAAAGTATACTGTTATGTAATTGACGAACTACAGTTCAGGAACAGAAACCAAATTTAAATGGAATAGTGAACAGTGCAGTAACGTACGATGATATAGATAATCACTTGATGGATTGGGATAATACATTAATAATGGACATAGAAACAATTTATTAAAAATGTTACATATCAGAAATAGTACTTATAAAAGTACACTAATGGGAGTTAAAATTTACGTAGAGACGCGGAAATATTTATTATGCGATTTTGTAACTTACGTGCATGTACAAACTAAAGACAACTAACTCGGCTAGTTTGTAAGTTCCTCATTCTGTTTTGTGGTTCAGACACATCTCCGTCGAACATAGAAATGCGAACTCATTGTTTGAAAGGTCACTACGTTCGTCAAAATATTGTTCATATTTGTTTTTAAATCCTTTTTATTTCTCGTGCAAAATATCTGCATTTCAATTTAATTTCATGTAGTGCTTCAAAATTGTTCAGTCACTGCCTGTAATGATGCTTTTCTTCATCACTTTGTGCCATCTTCTTCAGTTCCCCTTTTCATATCAAATGTAATTTACTGAACTACGAGTCATGGTTCAATTTTTGAATGCCAGGTTCCGAGGAGACGACACCTTTCAAGAGAGATGTGGAGAAGAGTGCATTGAGTAGTGTGCGCAACGCTACCAAGAAACTGTCGGGCGAATTCAATTTATTTTTCAGAACTAACTTGTAACACTAAATGTCAAGTAATAATAAATTGTGCAACTCGAGAGTGGGATGTACGGGTTCACAAAATACGTAAATGAAACTTCGAAATCTTTTGGAAAATGGGACAGTATACTTTCTTTTATCAAAAACACTTATATACTTTTCTACGATTTAATGAAATAAATTAATAAATAAAAAAATTTCACTTTATAAGCATTTTTCATAAATTACAATGAAATATTTCGTATTCGTGCAAATCTTCTTAATTCCCGTAAGAAGGAAGCAGAGGAAGATTTTTGTCGAATGAATCTGCTCGGAGAAAGGGGAATAATATTTCGCAGAAGTAAAACCAACATAGAAGAGAGTAAGGAAAAATATGTGCATTTTTATTTCACATTAAGAGAACCTTTTCCTTCCCCTACTCCATTCCTCGATCCGTCTGAAGCACAGAGGTTGCTCTGTTACTTCGCGCTGGAGTAGTGTTTTCCCTTTGACGCGCGGCGAAGTACTTCACTTCTCGACCGCGTGCAGTCCCCCTTCCCCTCCTGCCACCCGGTTTCGCACTTCGATTACTGCTAGGAAGGGAAGGGATGGCAAGATGTGAAAAGCAGTTGGGGGAGTTTCAGGGGATGCGGATCCTCGCATTCCAAACTTTTTCAAATCGCAGTTTTCTATTCAAAGTCGTAATGATGAGCAATAAAAGATCTGTTGAAATAGTTTCGTTCTTAAAGATTTTTATTTCTGTATACCCAATGCCACCTCAATGATTTTGTTAATACAATTTAGAATTCTGCCTCAGTTATTCGAGACACCTTGATTTTCTGAAGAATAGTTTTAATGTAGGCTGAGCGGTACTAGAACATTCACAAAAGCGTGAATTGTTTTTTTTTCGGTATGTGAAATGAGAATGCGACCACCATCGAGTTTGCTAATCTTCCTCAAAGTACGAGTCTGCTAATGAACTTTTAACCCAAGGAAAACCACTTCGGTATCGTGCAGACAACCAATAGGTAATCCGGACCATCCATATAATCTAGGTAATTCGATTAATCCAGGGTAAGTTTGGGTAATCCGAATGATACGGGGTAATCGTAATTCCACAATTTCCCCCCCGTTTACTCTGAACTCATTGGCTTCGAGTAACGTGTCCGTTTCTAGAAACTTGCCAACAAAGCTCGCAAATTTGGAGAGATGAGTGACCCTCATCTTCCGTCACCTGTCCGCGAAGAGGCCTCTCCCGGCTCCCACTAATCGGTCGAGTCCCAGCGTAATTGGCACACGAGGTGAGATGGTTGCAGTGCGACATCCACGCGACACAACATACTAAAATATATACAATTAATTGATTTTAGTAAAGCTACCTAATTTCGTTTGGAAATCGCGTTCAGTGATCATGGGGCAACGCGGATAATACTGCCATATAATATAATTTACAAAGTATTTGTTTTACTACTATAAAATTACAATAAAATACTAAATAAAATACCATAACGTTTAAAATTTATTAGTTTTATGATTAACAATATAACTGATCTCACAAGTGCCGTAATGTATCATAATTTATAAAGGCAATGTACTGCTTTCTAACAAATCTACTATTTAATAAAAACTCAAGAAAAAGTACTGTGGTAGCGCCCGGGTTCCTACTCGGCTCATGTGTGCAACCAGCAAACTAGAGGCAAATCGATAATAAGACATTGCTAGAGCTAAAAAACTACTTCTTATTTAAATGCATCAAATGTTTAGCCTCGTATGTTAATGGGTTATTGTGTGTATTATCAAATTCGCCCGACCATCTCAGATTTAGTTGATATAAGACGAATCTCGGACGACTTACAGTAAAATTGTATTTTAAAATAAAAATACAAGCTTCTTTGTTTTCTGATCATTTGCATTTGTTGAGATACATAGCATTTTTTTATACAACAAAACCGGAATATGGCCAATATATTCGGCAGTAAAATGCTATAAATGAACCATCAATACTCATCAGCAATGTTTTTTATAACTGATTTAAGCTTGTGCGTCTGATCTTCGTTTCCTTAATCTGGAAATAAAACGTATTTCAATGAATTTGTCAATTAATGCAATGAAGATATTTATTTGGAATCCATTCATCGAATCATACCCAGTCTTCATTGGTTCATTCGAAACTACTGCATTGCCTGTCCGGCTTCGATTTTCCAGTGCATAGTGACCATATTGTTTCTGAATCTTTTATCACACTTCTCTTTAATAACAAAAAATACTTGTCTATCAGTAATCATATTGGTTGTTTTAAAAATTTCTTCACGGCAACAGTGATGAAAATCTTCAACAGAACACAATTCAAATTGTGCCATATTTCAATGCTCAACAAAATAGACTATTTCTATTAGAAAGCTTTTATGAATGAAATATTATGAGCACCGGAGCACGAACTACAAACAAAATTTTGTAGACTGGAAAAGCGACATCTCGTACATAATAAGCATGAAAAAGTGATAATTACATTCCAATTTCAATGACTTACAAAAAATCAAGGATGCTTCTTTTTTATTTTTTATGTTTTATATACACCTTCTCCCAATATTTTCTCCAAATTTCAACGAAATCGGTGATGGTTTTTTGAAAAATGAATTTTTGAAACCTCATTTACGGCATTTTACGTATTGCTGACGAATATACTGGCCATTTCCCGGTTTTGGTATGTAAAAGAGTACAGTATATCCCAAGAAACTCAAAAGATCAGAAAACAAATAAAGCATGTATTTCTATTAAAAAATAAAATTTTATGGACATAGGAGATTTGCCTTTAAATCTCGTAGAAATGACCTATGTGTGTTTAAACGTACTAGGGTTAGAAACCATAAAAATACATTATTTTCTTGTTTTTATAAGGAAATAAAAAGATTTCAACATACAGCAACTCAGAAGCAAAACTTGTATTGCACGGTGTTCTGCAGCCACATTTGGTGTCTATCTCGCGTCAATCTTCCCAGATACATGACAAATCTGTCTAGTCTGGAAACCAGGGTCCTTCTGGAGATTTCTTCCGTCATAATTGTGTGGAGAGGGCACATTGGTGACAAAAGTGTTACCTACAGAGCCGCTGCCTCGTACGCTCCCACAATTTGTGTTTACGAAATACTGTCTGAGTAGGTAGAATGAGGCGTCTTCATTATTCTATTTACTGTTTTCAGTTTTCAATATACAGGAATACTTCTTGGGATGAAATGAAAACGCAGTTGGAGGTTGTTACCAATGTATTTGTTTACGTACTCAACATTTTGCTGCTATATTCAAATTCAAGTTATAAGTTATAAATCAAATTATAAGTTTTATTATCCAAGCTTTTATTATGTTCTTTTGAGGAGTTAATATGGTCTCTCCTAGGTTATTTACTTGTCGTCGAGTTTCCTTTGAAAAATATTTTCATTTTCCCCGCCGACTTCATAAATGTGAGAAGAAGGAGAACAACACTCCCCATGTAGGCAATCATGTTTTGACATCTCCAAGCACAGTGGACTTCAATAAGACTCCGACTACAAATTTCTGATCAAAGGAGAATGGCACATGACAAGATACCTTTTCTCTGTGTTTTGCCTCATTAGCTGCCTGTCGAGAGGGTGGCGCAGACTGAAGTGAGGAACGAATACACCAAGTCAAGGGATGGGATAAAGCAGAACGCTGTAAGCAGGTTTCGTCTCGCTTATAATTAAGTAGCACCTTTCCACCTTCGACACCGTTCGAGCTACTCGAAAAGTCGATCAAACTGGAAATGGAGGAAGTGTGTTTCTCTTTTTCTCGAAGGTTCTTCGTGAGGTTTACATCGTATGGAATAATGATCAATTGTTTTGTGGGTTCCGTATGAATCATAAAACAATTTGGCAAAGATACTCTTACGCAAATCAATTAGTGTGGTGTTATTGTAACTTACAGAATCTGTAGATGAGAAAGAAAAATGAAGTTGAAAACAGTAGTCTGCTCTGACCAATTCACTGAGGTTATTATAATAGCAAAACAATATCGTGAGTTTACTTAAATTATAACAAACTGTTGGGAAGGATATGTGTATTATTTTGCTTCAACATAGGCTTAACCTGCATCGTCTATTGCCAAGTGAAAATTGCGATGGACCGGAACTCGAACCCGGTACGTCCTGCTTTGGCCGCAGGTGTACTAACATTGCACCACCCGCCTCGACTCCCGAAGCCCAAACACAACAATTTTCACTTGGTTGTAAGCGAAGCAAGCTTCCTTTCCCAAGTAGGTACTTGGAAATTGTGAGTTAAAAATAGCTTTAACATGTTTGTAAAGGAAACAATGTATTCAAATTGATATACTATGAGATTTTAAATAATATTCTGCGTATGTGCTTTATGAATATTCTCGATAAACAAGAGACTATGTGTTAACAGACCAATACCAACATAAATCTATAACGTTGTTATCGAATCGCTTATATATTTAAACATTTATTTAAATCACATCTAAAATAGGGTAGTGTAACGGAAAAAAAGGTTTTTTCAATAAAATTGGAAACAAAATTTCTCTATCTTCACGAGAGCCTTGTTAAAGCGCGAGAAAATTCGTATATTGAAAATATAAGTATTAAAGTATCTTCTTTTAATGATGAACAATGATAAGGTAATAATCAAGAACTCGCGATAACACAACCCTGCATGAAGATGCTTCAAAATCGTGTTAAATATCCGATCATTCATTGAAATTGGAGGTCTAGATTTGAAGAATTGAAAATGTATACCACAATATACGTCTCAGTGTAATAATAATAATAAACTAAACCTAATATTATAGTGCGAAACAATCGAGACCAAACCTGTCGATTAATAGATATTGCAGTGCCCAAAGATATGAACGTCTCACAAAACGAAGCTGTAAAAATAATAAAATACACAGACTTAAAAATAGAAATTCAGAGAATATGGAAAACAAAAACGGACATCATACCAGTAGTAATAGGGGCATTAGGAACCATCAATAAAGGAATAGAGCATTATGTACAGAAAGTACCAGGAAATCTAAATCTAAAAGAAATTCAAAAAACAGCATTTTTGGGAACTGCCCATATCCTGAGAAAAGTGTTGTAGCTGCTATATGGAATATATCCAACCTTAGGAATGTGGTTCATTCCCGGTTGGAAGAAAGATACTGTCATTAGCGGACATAAAATACATAATAATAATAATTCTACAATTATGAGCTGAGTGGAATGTAGGAAGATCTCCATTCATCCAACAAACCATTTTGTGCAAGGGAAATCATAAAAAAGAGATAATGCATTCTCCAGCGTTACAAACGTCGTTGTTATTTACCCGACTATCTTAGAGAAGAAAATTCTATATTCACAACAATGTCATTACAGAAATAATTCTTAATTTTCCGTTGATTTACCTTCAAGCTTTTCTCGAAGTCGGAAATAAAATTACATAAAATAAAACTATAGATCATTTTCTTGCTCAAACGGACATTGGAATACATACAGAAATGTTGTAAATTATTTTCTTCTTAATTTTCTGTTCTGCGAGTTGATTAAATGATTTACTAATCAAGGCATTTTCCCTTTACAGTCCCAAAATCTGGAGACATGACTCATTTTTCCTGTAAGTTATTGTTTTAAAACAAGTATTGAAATATTGAGGTTTATTCTCCTCATTTGAATAATATATTATTGAGTTATAATGCATCGTGTAAGTTGCTACAGAATAACATTTCTGGGACATAAATCTTACTTGCTTTTAATGCGGAATGTCTGTCTAAATGTTTAATCGACGCTCATTACTTTTTTACCCTTGTAATGCTCTCATTATTATAGTATGCCGCTATGTTTGTCAATAAAATTCTGAGATATTCTCTGTATACAGTTTCTTTTAGCGATGTGTGTTTATCACCGCTTGCTTCTAAAGTTAGCATCTTGCTACTTGAAGCACACGCATCCTTTTCCTGAGACAGCAACGCAGAAGTGCTCTTGCTTCGTGATAAAGAATGTGCTTTCATCATTTTAATAAGCGAGTCTCGAATACAAAGCGCGGTAAGCTCTCGCCCGCACTCACGCACACAGACGCACGCTTGCACTTTCACACGAATCTCACTTAGGCCGCCGCCGCCGTATTATGAACTTGAGAGAATGTTGTTTTCCAAGTATCGATTCTCTTCTCTTGGGACCCGTTCGACGTGGCGCCGTAGCACGCCAACGTTTGAACTTTCCCTCGATACTCCAAACCTCCAGCCTATTGTAAGAACACTGACTGAAGTTACATGACGACGAGAGGGTGGGGAAGAATGTTGAGGGGAGGTGTGTTCAGAAATCACGAACGCCGAAGTGACCTCGAGCAGAAGATGCCGCAAACAACACAAGTTCAACTGGCGAGGCCGGATAGTGATCGTAGGTATGGTCAACACTCACTGGGAGAGTGTTACTGCTCGCGGTCGCGTGACAATAGTTGGCTACTCTCTTCCGCCATGTACCTTGTGTCGTCTCGAAGACCGCCCTTTCGCTTTTATTCTCATATCATCAATGATTGTTCCCGTCACCACGATTCCCTTTTACTCCCACAGATCCATCTCTCCCAAGCATTCGTACTTTCAAAACTGAGCTTCCACGCTGCAAACGAAGACGCTCACATTATCTGAAGAGACTTTTTTCTTCCTTTCTTCTTCCTCCCCATCTCATAGAAAGCGTGACAGGCGGACATTACGAGCAGGGGACTGGAACGACGGGAAACCGTGAAAGAGACCGCGGTCGGAGGGAGGGGCTCTCCGCGAGAGTGGGAAGTGAGATGATCGTAAGTAATAGAAAGGAAAGGAGGCAGGGATAAGAAAAAAATCTAAGAGATATCGACCCTGCACAAACGTCTTGGGTCCTCGGTACAATAAAATCTCTATAACACTCCCCTACGATCGAACGGGACGTTGAGGAATCCAAGATTTTAAACCAGAGAGGTGTAAGGGGATTCTGTCATATCAACGGACTTCAATAGACAGATTTTTCCTTATTGAGTTGTGACTTATTATTTTTAAGCAATCTTTTGGACTCAGTTTTAGTTCAGTGATGATTCCATTAAGAAATATAGTAGCACTTCACTTATTTTGGTACCAAATGCTACTCGTAATGCGAAACACTCGTAAGTGAAACTAATTTTTAATAGGAATCAATGTAAAATAGTGAAATGCCTTCTCTTAAAAAGCACTCAAATTTATAATGCTCTTAATTATTTACCATTCACCATTTCACAAAGTTGTCTAGAGGCATTTACTCTTGGCGTTTCAAAACGTGGAGAAAAGCATTATAGTTATACAGTTTTTAGCGTGCATTTCTATTTGTTACAATGAGCGCCATGACACTGATCTATCGATACTGAACAATGAATCCTCACAGAAAACTTCATCTGATCTGACTCCTGTCATTCGTTTTCGTACTATGAGACATATTTCACCAAGCGAGTCAGTTTTATTACATTTTGCTTTGCTCACTATGCCAATTACTATTTAAGCAGGGTGCTCGTTAAGGAAGGTTTCACTGTATGCGGGTCATTATATATGAAATCAACCATATTATGGACTTTCATATATCAGAATCAGATATTTTTTCCCATATTGGTGGCAATTTGGTTTATATCAAACATACATGATTTTATATTTTTCTGACTGTCCGATTTGGTTGTTAATGTTCAAAATTTGAAAATAAGGGTAATTTTTTCCGCATTTTGAAATTTCTACTCGTCCCGAGAGCTGAACTTCGTGCCATTCTCTATAGACTTTTAAAACATTTCATACAATGTGTAACCAGATTATGTTACTACATATGCACAACGTAGTAGTATTGCAAAATAAATTTGACAGATTGGAAATTAAAGAAATTTTGTTTCGTTTACTACCTTCAAGTATGTTTAAAGTGACGTTATATTAAACCCAACTCAAACAGTTACAAACTGTTTCAAATCAGGTTTCATCGATTTGTTTCCTCATATATAGACCTTAAGATATGAAACTTATCCATTTGGCTTAAGGAGACCTTGACTTTTTCATTCACGCTTACATGTGCACAGTTAAAAGTTCTCTGGTACATTTATTATTAGTATTATTACAAAGTGACTAAAACGATACAAGTCGAAAATTTTTTAAAATTAAATTTCCTTTTTATTCAAAATACATAATTTCTGTGCTTTTTATCAAAGTCACTGGCAGATCTCTAGATCTATCGCGATTGTTATCCTCTTCGTACGTATTCATGAGAAACGTCAAACCAAATAATTTCGAATGTTTTATGGAATTTCTCTGAATTCAGGTATAACTTTTTCAAATAACGAATCGTTCTCAGAGTAGAAAACCGTTGGTATGTACAACAATGTCGTCTTTTCATTTTTATATTAGCAGACAACCACTAATGCAACCTGAAGCTTTCTTTGGAATACGAAAGTGGAAATAAATGTTTACAGGACCAGAAGAAGATGCAATTTTAGTGGAGGAATAAAATGTGGCAAGAAATGTGTTTGGGCTTCTTCTCGTCCATGTGGTGTGATGTCTTTGAAATGGCGTCTGAAGGAAAATTGATTACGAAAGGGGTGCAGTCTCCTCGCGTGGTTTTCACTCCATCCGTCTTCCGTTTCGGAATACAACATTGATAAAGATACGGAAAATGTTTCCGTTCTACTGGAGTAAGAAACTTTCCTGCCAAAGTTTGAATGAGGTATACGAACTAACAATTTCACAAAATTCTGCGAACAACTCTCAATATTAATTAATAAATCAAAGAAATTGGTTAGGCAGTCTAGAGGCTCTGCAGCGTGAGCGTTATACTTATTTTTATGTTGCCTGGTGTTGTCGCAGATGATACGTAAAAATTGTCCAATATATCTTAAACCATGAATTTTATATAAGTCAGAAATCAATTTATATAACATTAAAAAATCGATTAAATTTTGTCCTCGATGAAGTGAGAAAAAACTGAAAGTACTACCAATGGAAAACTTTTTCTGGTGCTATTCTTAAAATATTCCTCTCAATTATCCATAGCACGTAGTATTGACGAGAATGTAACTTTATGTATTATTAGAATACAAGAAACGTTTTGTTAAATTAGGATGAAGTTAATACGAGTAAAAGGGTAATAATAAAAAAATAATATTTTGGATCAGGGATTGTGTGAACAACAATGTCCGAAGTGGAAAGAGTATTAGGAAGGAGTTATTGTTTCTAATACGAGTTATTAGGAAGGAAAGGGAGTGATATGAGAACTGGGATGCAATTTATGAACTAAAATACATTACAGATGCATTTTAAAACGTAGTAACATTCCACCACCCAGATCCTAGCACATACTATATCATTTCCATGTATTAGGAACTGAACATTTCTCACGAAATTCTATTACGTAATAACACCCGGTGATACAATTCATTTGTAACGACATGATTTTTTTCGCGCATCCAAGAATTCCTCTCCCAATAAGCACCATGTTAAAAACGTCCCATCAGGAAACACTCCTCCATAAGTATGATGTCGGGTGCGGCGGCCGTGGAGCTCTTAACCTTTGCTGGATAGTCGTAGTTGTCGGGAAAGCTCTTGAGGACCTCTTCCTCAGCGCTGGGGGAGTGGTCGCTCCTGAGGGCCAATAGCCACGAATGGGTCACATCCAACCGGTAACTGAGGCGGACGAGAGCATCCCATTGCTCTTCGCCGTCATTCGCCCTGTATTTCGCCCGAAAGACAGCGGTCGGGGAAGGCAGACGACCGCGCGGAGCTTGGGAGCGGGGGGAGGCGGAAGAGATCGTAAACGCGAAGCCGCTCCTCGAGGAGGACGAAGAGGGGGACGGGGAGGAAGAGGGAGGATTTTCATCTCTCTTGGAGGAGTCTCAAGTGGCCTTGGTCGACGTTGAGATCACGTGCATCGATTTGCGACGCGTCGCAGCCGCAGGTAGGGACTGACGAGCTGGGACGCCGTGATCCACGAGGATTCGATGTGAGGATGAGATTCGCCTTGGTTTTCCATGCGAGTGGACATGATTCCTTGATGATTGATTACCGTTGAAAAGGTGATAGAGCTGTGTATTGTCTCGGCATGACGTTGAATATAAACCTAGACGCATTTTCACAGCTCGAACCAAATCGATTTTTCTAGCTTCCCAGGGGAAATGCTGGAATATTATCCTTAATAATGGATGCAATCCTTTCATCCCCACGTTTTTATAACTGTCTCAATCCAAAGGGGAAACAACTTCGGTAATTTCACTAACAGTCGACTGGTATTCTGTGTTATTCGGGATAATTAGAGAAAACCGACAAACAAAACGTTTTTGTCATTTCCCTTCTGCTGAAGTCGTGATATTCGCGGAATATACCGAATGGCAAATAAGGAATTAGGAACAAAGTAAGATTTAACAACTCTCAGCAATAGTAATTTAATTTAGCTGTGCAATAATGCGTTCCATATGTACATGTTATGCGCGAGGTGGTGAGTATAAAGCTGTGAAAAACTGAAAATTAATTCATAGTAATGTGTTTGGAGGGCGGTGCTATTTTAAAACACGCGACTAATGACTATAATAAAACTACGCTACTCTCCTTATCCACCCATTTCCGAATTTCCGTACTTCATGCAGTGTCGCAAACACACAGACCCACGTCCTAATTAACAAAAATTTATGAAAGAAATTGTTCTGAAATTTACAAGAAATAAGCGTAAATTATTATTGATTTTTCCGAGTATCAAGAGTGTAACTAACGAGTATTTGTTTTGGGATTTCCATTTTTTTTGTGGGGCTCTAGGGCTCGTCAACATCGAGGTCATTAGAGCCCATTTTTTCCATTATTGATCAGTGTGTCTTTTAATCAGACGTAATACATACATTACGTTTAAAGCTATCTCTAATCAAACATTATTTATCACAATGACTCAGATATATTCAGTGTCCTTGGATGAAGATTGATGGAACATTAATTTTATTTTCTATCAGCGGTTATTAACCAGTATCGAATTGTAGATGTTTGGGGCTCTAGGTACTTACTCGTTGAGGAACTCTTTTCCCCCGATATTGACCTGTCACCACTCCTCTTAAAAACCTCTCACGAAATAAAAGCTTAATGAATCTGTGAATTCATATATTTCAAATTTTTATGGGACTGTTCAGAATCGGGGGCCCCAGGCCAGTGCCTAGTTGTGCCTGTTAGATAATACGACACTGCTATTAACAAAATAATTTAAATATTATCATAATTAATATTTTTTCTTTTTCATCTCGAGGAATCGAGGAAATCATTTAAGTTGTTATTAATGAGTCATACGCTAGCCAAACACTTATTGACGTGACTTTCTCAAAGTATTCTATATGCAATGTTAAGTAATAATTCCTAAATTATTTTATGAATAATTGTGCATAAAAAATTGCTACCCAATAATTGCTCGGTTAAAATTAGCACAATTTATAAGAAAACCAGTACGTAGTATAACTAGAGCCCATATGAATACTGCCTATTGTTTGCCGGAATAGTGGCCGCCGGAATCCAATTTTCAGCGTTTTGTGACAAATACTTTTTAAAATTTTGACTGTTCATTCGTATACTGTGTTTATAACTAAAATGATTGTTTTCTGCACTGTTTCTACCTCAGAATTACTTCAGAATTTAAAAAAATATATATTACAGCTTTCAAGACTATAAACATAAGAACATAGTAAATTAATTATTAGTACCGCAAGGCCCAAAATATTGGTTATATTCTTCGGAAGATAAAACTATTTCATTCATTTATTCACTCATTCTAAAAACATTTAATGCAGTCAATGAAAATCGTCAGGTTTCTCATAATATCTTACAAAACCCACTCACAATTCGTCACTTTCACAGTTCGTCACACTCTCCGTTCGTCACACTCACCGCTCGTCACACTCACCGCTCGTCACACTCACCGCTCGTCACACTCACCCTTCATCTCATCTGTAGTTTATGTCATAGCGCCTCCCGCTCGTTGTTTGTCCCAGTCGTTGAATAACCCTTTCCCCACCCGTGACTCACCCCTCTTCATAGCTTATCCCACTGAGAGCTCTTCCCATCGTCGCACTCCAGGAGTCGAATGCTGAGCTGCTGTAGCTCGCTCACCCACTCACCCACTCATCCACTCATCGATTCACCCACTCACCCACCCAACTCGCTCGTTAAAGGGGACGTGCAGTTGGGAGTAGCGTGGCGCGGCGCAGTGGCGTTGACGGCGGCAATAAAATTTGTAACGGCGGACGGACAGACAGGCCGGCCAAGCTCACACTCTTCGTCGGCGGCCAGTACTTACGTCAGCACGTTCCTGCCACCTCTTCCACGACGCGCTCGTCCATACGGACGTGTATTTATGACTCCGGCTTCTCGATTGCGATGATATTGCATTAATACATTTACAAGGTGACGTGACAGAAGGACGTGTCACAATCGCCGCAGAACGGCCCGTTGTTTATTCAGCAAGATTTGGTTTTATACGTGTGCCGCAAGTCTGTCGCTCGTTGACCGCGAATAAAAGTGGCGCGGCGGAATGGCGAATTCGCAGTACAGCGAATCAAATTTGCAGAGATGTGTGATAGCGTAAAATGTGTCATTATTATTTCGTTTGAGTGGACGTCGTCGCGAGATGTGACATATTGGCGACGCTATTTAATTTGATCGTATATTTTGCGGACATCTTTCTGAGATTTGGAAACTTTTTTGCTTGCGACATATGCTCCTCACGAGAAGTGCGTCATCAACATCTAAGTTAAGACTGGCGTATGTCTTCTGTCAATTGTACGAATTATTAATAGTTACGAAGACGAGGGAGGTTAGCATAACTGATGACATTCATTTGAAGACTGCAGAAACACCCTCTGAATAAAACATTTATTGCATTAAGTAAATCTTAATTTTTTTTAAAGTTAAATTATGAACGTTATTGAAGTGACATTTTTGTTATAAAGTGCACTTAATAAATGTAGATTCAAAAATGAACTATTTAATGAAAACAATTTTCCAAAATGAGCGTTTCGTAAAAAAAGATGGAATTAACAACATATTAAATTACTGAAATTTTTAAACGTGTTACTTATTTAAAATATGTATTACTGATTTCACGTTTCCAGTATTGAACAATAAAAATATCATATTGTGAGCCAATAATTGCGTCACGTACGATTTTACTGCCACCAACTTAAATGATACACCTGCGTAATAAGTTCTACAAAAAATAAACTACGTAAAATTGATATTTGAATTATTGTACATTTATATATTGTTGTAGATTAAAGTAAAGTAAGTTGTGAAATAGGTATATTTTCTATTGAAATATTAGCAGAGAAGTGAGCAGGACATTCTGAGAAGTTTTGGGCGTTGAGTCTCTTCGAGATACTAGAGCAGCAATATCTTGACTACAGAGTATGTACTTTTTAATGGATTATGCGCTTCTTGTTGTGAAAGCGATGTTTCAAATCATCCTGATGAGGGAATATCTTTGCACCCCCTAATAATCTACTGAGTTAAAATACTAGTTTGTTGAAAAATTGGTTTGCATTATCGTAAGACAATCTTATGCTAATTGTAAAGTTCCTCAATAATAGAGCAAACAAAAGGAACGATATAAACCAGAATTATTTTTTTATACTTATTCATTCACATTTGAGGAAAATAAATTTCAACTGCTCGCAAACAGTGATTCTATGTTTATAACTGCAATTGTATTTAGCTCCTATGTTTCTACTCTATGGTGCTAACTAGCTGTAACTTATAAATAGCATAGCGGAACATCCTGTTATTATCGTACAACCTGTATTTCTGGAACCCGTGTTACATTCAACAAAACCACAAGGCCGCTCGAGACACATGAAATTCGACCGAGTTATTCCATACATTTACTTTCACATTGCTATAAATATGCATGGAGTAGCTGGTGTTGCATTTTCAGAGATGATTGGATCTCATGCAGGATGATAGGTGTTACAAATATGTCGACTTAATGGCGCACATACGCTTTCCCGGCGAAATGATAGTAATGAGGCGTGAAAATTCTGGAATATATTGATCTATGCTTCCAAACAGTTACTGTCTGAGAACCGCTCAGTATCTCGGAAAATATAATTAGTTTCCGATGAGTGTTTTATTTTTACTACCTGAATGATAGGAATTTATTACCTCGAGGGAATGAGAAAAACACAAAGCTTAGGTAAAAAATGAATTGAAAAATGAATTCATACGCAAAATCTTATTGCGTAATGACAATCAGTTTCTTTCCGTGGACTACCAGTGGATTTGAGTATCTAATTTAATTCGCGCCTGACAAATCTACGACATGGAATGGAACTCCCAGAAAGGGTCGGAAAAAACGCGTCTCTTCTATTATGACAAATGCGTCGCGGAGAGCCTTCAACGTGCTGCGCCAAGGCAAAGAGAACAAAAGAGTGTGCCACACTGACAGGGGGGGGGGAAACGTTTCCACCGCCAACATTTTTCCTCCCCGCCGCGTACAAGCCGGCTGGAAAATTTTTCCACCAGTGTCAGCATATTCGTTCAGATTATCCTTTAACCGCACCTATGTTCGCCAATGCAGAATATAACCATCTCGCTAGTCGCACGAGGCCTGGATGTATGTAAGAGGGACCAGAATAATGCCCGCCGTGGAGCGCCGGTGCCCAGGGAGTTTTCGATCACTCGGTTGAACAGTGTGGCTGTACCGCGGCACCATGAAGAGTGGCGCTGCACCCCCGCGCCGCGCACGCCGCAAGGACCGTCCAAACGTGATTCTCAAGTCCCGTACGTTTCTCCGCTCACATATGCCCTCACATCTGTCATCTGTCATTATTCTGCTCTCACCATTCTTCTTCCTTGATGACGAGATAACTTCAATTCTTCATCTCCTCGTTACTGAGCTCCAGGGAACTGTTTTGTTATTCTTGATATTTTCTGTCATCACTGTTCTTCTTTAGCTTTTCTCTTTCTTACCCTCACCCTCTTTCTCCTCTTTCTGTGCAGATTTCCTGCCAATTTTTCCAAAATACGGACGTCTTCACATCCTTGCAAATTGGGTTTTGGCTAACCTTCTTTAAAATTTGACGTTGATTTTGGCGTCGAATTTGCGTGAACGATTTTGTTATTTTGTTAAATACACACTTCGTAAAACGTAATCATAAATGTATAGTAATAAAAATAATAATTTGGAATGTCTTGCATGGAAATCTGGAAAAAAATCGACAAAACGAATTGAAATTTCAAAGGACATTTCTCAAGGGTTAAATGCAAAGTATGGTTAATATTGATGAATTACGAGAGCAGAATAACAATTAAAATTGGATGCTAATGAGAGATGTGCATCTTCAGTCAAATAACTATTTACTGTGAAGGTTAGTAATGAGTCCACCAGAGTTTGAATGCATTACGTTACGAGATCAATTCACTGAACGTGTTATCTACGTAACCTAATCGTAGGAGCAAAATTATGTAATGGCTGTGAAGAACATTGTTTTCAAATTCATGACCTAAAAGTGAAATGAAAACAAAGAATTCAGAGGTCTTAAATATGCTTTTTGTTTATTAATCTTTCTGAGGAAAATACATTTTTTCTTCCACCTGTATTTTAAAGTAATTCGTAATTACATACATGTTAGCATACAATACTGAAAATTGTAGGTATGTTTGTAGGGTTTCTTCGTGGTATTCAATTTGTAGTAAGTTTCTTTGCAACACCAGGTAGTTCTACAAGTGTAATATAATATAAAGAAATTCATCCCTAAAATATATTTTGCGTTTGAAATATCACAGTTGAAGAAATAGCGCAATTCAAATTAGTTACGTGTTATGTGCGAGAGGTTGTTGATGTGAACATTTATGAAATATTCTGATTAATGTTTTGTATTTGTAGCAAGTACGTACTGAAGAAATCAACTACATGAGTGCTTCAGCAATAATGAAGACGTATTTTATAACAAATCCTTGTTTGTATGACGCACAGTGCTTTATCTTTCTGGCCGTAAATCTAATAACGCAGATTGGTAAACGTCTTAAAAGGAATCTGTTCTATTTAACATTGTCATTTCTCGGAGCATTTTCATTAAAACCTTATCCTCTTGACACATGCTTCTTTTTAACAAGTAGAAATTGAGCCTGTAATTAGAACTCATTAATAACGCAAATTAATAGTAATCAGAATAATACAAAGCGACGAAATATGTATTATGTGAGAAACGAAAATAAAAATTTACTTGGACATAATGCTCGAGTGTAATAAACCGGAATGAAACATAATAAGAGGATCTCATTGCATGAGATAATGTAAAACATATATCCTTAACCTATTACTGACAAAATTATTTTCACCCCCATAGTCATCTTTACTAGATACAGAATAGCTGGCTATAACACTACTGATTGAATACTTTTTGTCACATGGAAATAAAAGATAATAATACACTAATCGTAACTTAATAATGTTTTTCCTAATAGTAACGCAGAACGCTGAACCAAATTCCTAAAAAAACTAGTTAATTATACAATTAACTATTACTTCACTGCAAATCATTGCATATTCCTCCCGTTCCTCACCTCCCTTCCTGTAAAGGAAAAACTATACCTAGAACTCTAAATGTTCGTAAATTTACTTGTGTGTTTGCGTAAAATATCAGTTGCTTTCGTGTTTCGAACATTTTCGGAATCGGCGAGCCAAGTTTTGGGGAACCTGGTGGAGAAGGATTTCTTCCAGTACCTTTCAGTTCCAGATTTGGTTCAAAGATTTAATAAAGTTTGAAATATCTTACATATTTTCTATGTATAAATTATACATTTCGAGGTTAATTTATTTATGTCAATTAATTATTAAGAATTTTTATGTATACTTTGTTTTCGTATTTGAATCGAGAATGTATTGCTCCTGCTAAACATATGTTTAAGAGTCTTCTTTCGTGTCCGCATTGATTGAAACTAAAAATAAACAATTTAATAGATAAATAACATGTTTTGTTGCTTGGGTATGAGTAAATTTTGAAACAATAATACTAGGGAATTGTAATGGATTGATAAATATATCTTTTTCTAAATAAACAAATTTTTCATAAAAACATGATTAATGCGACCAATTTTTACATTGGCAACGGTTCTCACTATGTGTAACTAAAAAACCTAAAAAGGTGCTACGTAAATGAAATTCCATTAAATGTTTTATGTTATTACAGATGAGTTTCCACGTCCAGTTTTCTAGCTGAAGTTTATTGCATTTATTCTGAAATGTTATGGTGGGAATATTTCTTACTATCTTCGCGTTTTTTAGCAAGACTTCCTTTTGTCCCAACTTGGTCCAGATTCTTCAGAAGGAGCCCCAGTCTGTGTGCCTTAGGCCCAATTTCACCAAATGTAGAATAATCGCGATTTCCTTAAACGTGATTAGGTAAATGGAATCGCGATTACATTTTATGCGTTTCACCAAGCAAAACTAATCGTCGATTAAGTTGCTCAATGTTTCTGAAGAATCTCTGGGTTGGTAGTAGTTTTACAGTGCATTATGGGTAATTTGAAGACAAATGACGGGAGGAAAACGCATCATGTTGCTCACTACCGCCACCTAAGGACACCATAGGCAGCAGCGGGCCTCCCTCGTGCCACTGAACATAACCTATAAACCGAGCTACGAGCAAACAAACAAAATGGACGCCATATTTCTCGCAGTTCTGAAGAAAATCGCGATTTGCGCTGGTAATCGAAGGGTCCCCGAACGTTTAAGCGTTAATCGCGATTTTCTCGTAAATCGAAGATGGTGGAACGCGCATTTTGATAATCACGATTTACTGCACAGAAAATCTCGTTTAAGACATTAAACGAACTTGGTGAAATTGGGCCTTAGTCTACATTCCATTTCGCATGCTCAAGGTTATATTTTCATTTACCAAAAGCCAGCCGTAGGTTTGGCAAGTATGTAGGGATGCTATTGGTAATTCGTAGGCAGTGATACGCGGTCGTAGATTAAACCACTGTCGGGGAGACAGTTACCATGTGCTCAGAAAATCGCTTCGTTATTTTCTAAGAAACTGTCAGTCATTTCTGATTGGAACATAATGATAGTGATAAATACATGTTGAGCTTACGTGAGGTGCAGTGTACTTACTCTTCACGGTATAAGAGAAGTTTGATATCATTTTATTTCTTCTGATACTCATTTTATGAGTGAGGTACACCATTGTGATAGGAATTTACTTCAGAATGGTACAATCCTTAACAGCGAGCATTGGTGCACTCAGCACACTTCTGGTCATTTCACGATTTGAACACAACACTAAACACAATTCGCATGTAGAAGCCCTGTACGCAGCCTTCAATTCGTCTTCACTACAGAAGTTCTCCTACTGGCCGCTACTGACAACCCCCGTCCCGTTTTTATCACCATTATTCATAGTACATCCTCTATTGCGGTAACGTCTCCATCATCAATAGCCTCTTCACGCTTATTGCCGTCTCCTCGAGAACGCTGCGAGGCGCATTAAGAAAGAAGGGTTGCGACAGTCCTGTGGCAACTTGGACGCCACGAAATAGGGCACGAGGCGATGCGACGCGACGTTGAAGGACGGCGACGCGCAACGCGCTCATTGCTCGTCACGCCACGCCACGCCACGCCACGCCACGCGCTGTCCTCCCATCATCTCCCTCCGCGTCACGGCGTAGCGTGCGGCACCAACGCGCCATGTTTCCTTCGCGAAAGCATTTGTTCCTACGTAGGCGCCGAGAGTGGCATGGCAAGTTTCCTTTGCCTTCTCATAATCATCGAGTGAGTATAAGCAACTTAATAGTGATTCATGAAACTACCGATTATTACATAGGGTTATTCGACGAAGAGAATCGGTTTTGTTTAGATCGATTTCTTTAAGCGGTTAAATTTTACGATTATTTGGTTCGATTGTAAAACTGTGTTAATTTATTGTTACTGCCTACACTTTTACATAATATGTATACGAATTCGTAAATTGCATAATATATTTATTATGTGTTTACAAATATTTATAAACTCGTATAAATTTTACTGAGAACACATCTCTATGTAATTTGAAAACATAATAATAGAAAAAAAGTCAAAAAGTACCAAATGTCTCAAAGTTGTGAATGATGTTCGAAATTTATTTTTGAATATTTTAATAAGATGTATACTAGCTACACATCAAAAGTTCACTATAAATTTCAATTACTTTGAAAAACTAATACGTTGTTACATTGAACGATTATTTTTGAACGATTAATTGATGCGTATTAATAGTACAATTTAAGTTAACGATTATCGACGGATCAAATTATTTTTGATAATCGCCCATCCCTAGTAGTACATATGTCGGTCAATGATTTTTATTTATTACTCGAATACTTTTAATTACATTTCACATTTTTCGTAATTAACGGAGTCGTGTTTCTGATTGGGGTTGGAGTGGGTCTGAACCCCTCTCTCTCCTCTCCTTCTATTTTGAACGCTCACGCTCCTTTGTTCTCTTTCAATTCTGCAGAACCTGCAGTTTCATTGACTGGAAACAAAAGACAAGAGGGTTGTCGTAGTCTGATTCTAACTCCTCCTATATCTTGAAAGCCTCTCCCTGCGACTGAAAATGAATCAGTCGATGCATTGTAATTACTTCTTATCCAGGGAAGTGATGCTATAGTTTTGATACGAAAAAATTTCATTCTTTTGATAGATTTTCTTTAATTAAAATCCGTTCAGTTTGGAAGTTTTATTTAAATACAGTTTAAATGAAACGACAATTCTCAAGTTGTTTTATACTTATTTCCAATACATGTGATCTCATTCCCACTCAATTTCATTCATAGAAAGTGAGTCTTTAAACAGTGTTATTTTGTAAAGAAAACCAACTATACATGGTTAATACGGATCTCAATGCAATCATACAGAAATATATTTATCCGCGACAGTAATACCAATAAAGGAGTAACTTTCTCATCTTCTTTGATGACGATGGCGCCTGAAGTAAGCTCACGCGTCCAAACGCGATGGTGGAAGGTGGAGCTTAGTATAGTCGAGGCAAACGTTGCATCTCGTGCAGCTAGATTGCATAGTGATGCCCGCGCGTCTGCTCGTGGCACATTCACACCCGCGCTCTCTCTCCCTCTCTCCACGCCACTTAGCGCGGTGAAGCGTGCGTGCGTGCGTGCGTGCGTGCGTCCGGCCGGCCGGCCGGCCGCCGCGCCGGTAGACTAGACGCGCGACTGACCGGCCCACGGGCCGGAGCAGGAGCCGGCCACTCGCCTATACACCAACGCGTCTGCACGCGATCAATTCTCCAAAACAGGGTTAGCCGAGTTAGACTGGCCATTGAATTACACCAGTAATCTGATTGCCGTGAGTTATGCGACGTCCGCTTTGCAAATTAGTCCTTAAGGGCGGAGCGGGCGCTTCCAAGATATTCAAATGGCTTTCTGTTCTCCGGCGCCGCTTTCGCGCTCGATGGCTCGATGGCGTGGGTGGGGGAGGGATGCGCGCGGCCGAAGAACGGCCGGCGAAAGAGCGAGGGGGGGCGAAAAGAGGTCGAAGCGGTGGATTGCAACGGGCAATGTCGTTTCAGCGGCGCGCGCTCCAAATCTGATTATGAGGCGATGCGAGAGTGGGCTGAGGGGCGACGAAGGCGCGTCGGGCGTCGAGCGGCGTGTTGCCTCGGCGCCTCGCGCTCCGGACTCCGGACTCCGGCCTCCGGCTCGGCGCCTTTGTGCGTGAGATCTCGTGATCACGGCCCAACACGCTCCGATGCTCCCAAAAGCCCGAATGACGTACTTCCGAGGAGTCGGGGATATTCTTCTCTTATTTCTCATCGAAAACTAAGTGAAGATACGATTACTGTACTTTTACTTATTGAAAATTATCTTCTTTGTGACATTTTGAGATAACAAAGAACTTGGATTTTTTTTCAAAGTTTGATCGCAAAAATTACATTTTCGATTCCGTTTTGTCATTTATTGTGGCCTTTTTCTCGGGTTACAGAACATAAATAACTATTTCAAGCAATTTTGTAAGCATTTTTATACATTTTCTTTCGCTTCTTGGATTAATGTTAATACATGGTGATCTGCTCCACTCGATTACCACTATTTTCCATGTCTCATGCCTTATGCTTTCCTTAATTTTCCCATGACAATTGATGCTGTCCCCCTTTTTCAGCTTCTTGTTATTTTACTGTTGTTGCTAAACTTAAGCAATTGATAGCTCGACTTTGAAATAAAGTACACCCAAATTTCTGTTAATTACCACTCATTTGGAAAAGAATCTTGAGGATCTCTTACTTATAATGCTTTTTGAGGAAATAGTTAAATATTACAGTGAAAATTCCAAAAAGGTAAATTAACGTTTTGGTGAACTTTAACGAGTTGAAAGCAAATTATTTCGATAATGTATGTTGATTTCAAAGCTGATTTTACTATGTTATTCAACGATATTCAAAAATATATATTTTCGAGTGTCATTTTGTATTTAGATTCGGCAATATTTTAAACGTAATATTACGCAGTAAGTCGGGAGTGCAACGTTAGTTGTAATTGGCAAATCTACTTGAGAGTAGACCTCTCTCGACTACTATGTTTCTTTTGGCGCCAAAATCGGGACGATCCTATTCCTATTTACAGTAATTTACTCATTTCTCTCATTCTCTTTTACTCTTTCTTCCTCTCTGTCTCCCGTTCTCAACGTGGTTGAATTTCTGTTGTCTATTTTCTCGTGATCATCTAATCAAGACCACATGATCTGGATTGGAATACTCGAATACTGCGCGTGCATATTGATTTTTGAGATTAAAGTCAACAGAGTTCTATTTTGCCAATGTGGTTAACCGAACGTTATTGGACGTGGATAATGCTCTCAGTGGTTTCTCGTTTCTTTTCAGGTTTAGAACCATAACAGTAGCCTACCAAAAATATTGTTCACTTCATTTTCCAATTTCCATATTTTTATCGCCATTTGTGTATTTTGGGATACAATAGTTGACGAATATGCTCTAGATATAGCTCGGACTACGATAATGGTGGATCTTTGGTGGAAGTAAATCAAACAATTCGTTCAGTAAAATAACATTTATTTACATATATCATAGCTGGATGTACGTCTTGTGCGTCATGCTTTCGTTCTATGAAGCTTCATAAAGCAGATGTATGACAACTTTATGTTCCCTCTCGTACTATTGCGTCCAATTATAATAATTTCAATACCAGTCTGAAAGTTTTGTAAAAAGAGATGCATATATATATATATATATATATAT
>NNCF01126999.1:93092-178892 GCA_002313205.1 Laupala kohalensis | reverse complement strand
ATATATATATGTGTGTGTTTTGTTGTTATGTAACCGTTATTTCATATGCTCTTACCTTGCTATGTTTAATATTTGTTACAACTGATAACGGCGCCAAACACGGTTAAGACGTAGTGTTCTTTGAACCACTCACAATAGAGTGTGGAGTCCAGCCAAGGTCGTATGATATATTTCACTATAAAAACATCCAATTATTTTCTTAATCAACTTTCAGTCTTACAATTTTCTTCTTATATTCAATAGTTTGAGTGAAATAATAATTTGAGATATAATTGGAATTGGCAGCAATATAACGTGAATCCCGGTTTCCCATTCACTATCAAACATATTTCATTAACTACATTCAGTTTCAATTACACAGCAGCAAAGCATGAGTGCGGCTGGACGAATATAAACCTCATCTGAAGAAATGCTCGCAAAAATATTGAATCGAATCAGATGCTTACAACCTGGATTAAACTATACAAACATTTTTCAATATATTTTACTGCGTAGTTTACACTATTAGAGAGAAAACTCAACTATACAGAGCAAAAAATTAAATCAGGATGTTGCAATTTCATCTTTGGAGTATATAAATTAAGTCCTTTAAATTGTTGTGTAGTCTTCCCATAAAGAGTTGATAATATCAGGTTAAAGTGATTCTCTTCTCTCCATGATGTACGTTAATTGCTTTTATTCCGTTGCCAGCACGGCTTTTATTATGATTACTTCAGGACATTGTAAGAAATGGGTCAGTACAAATTTGAGCTTGACTCATATTAGCTCTACGTGAAAGTTCAGAGAAGAGGCAACGAAGATTTTGAAAAATTATTAATGAGGCTAGTCGCGTCATATCATAAAGAACAACTATTCAATTATTGAGTTGTACCTGGTGACATTTGCGAATATTGGCTTATTGTCGTTTTCCTATAGATTTTTCTTCTTTTCACCTTTGAAAGAATAATAGGTCTCACATGAATTTATTTAAGAAATGTTCTGTGATTAATTTCCTATAACTTTTGGACTTGAGGAATTCAGGGCAAGGTCTGGGACCTGGGGATATACATAACTTGGGACAAACTGTGTTGCTCTGCTGTGAGGAACGGAGTAATCTAATGTTATACAGTTCCTCTCTTAAAAACCAATAGCTAGAGCAGAATTTCATGTTACGTGATACAAAGTTTGACTTATGCTGTACCCAAAGGAAGTGTATATTAGTTTTACGGTACTGTAAATCTCAAACCCTCATAGAGACAATGAAAGTGTCCTACCTTGCGACTGAGTAGACAGGGTACCTTGAAACATACCGAGGTATCACGGTTCAATTTATTGCCTTGAACAATAAAGACAACCTTAACTAAAAATGACTACTACTAGATATGTTACAGAAATAGTCAAGACTTAAGGATCAACTAATGAAGTTGTGTTTAATTTACAAGTTAACTTTGATTTCGTGTGAGTTGAACACGTTGTTAAAACTGAAATAAATATGGATATTAAAAAAGTAAACTACTTATGTGATTGATGAGCAAGACATACAATGCAAATTGTCGCCACATTTTTCAGCAGGAAATTCTGAGCGTCAGAAACAATTACTCAGTGATTTCTTGTAGTATTGAATAATGTGATTAGTTTAATGGAGTTTAATACGGCAATTAATATCAAATGACATCAATTTTTTCCGTTTCCATACAATAAGAGTTCTTTCCTAATTTTTTTTCAATTCTTACCCGTAGGCACGAGGTACAATATCTAATATCTCAATGTTCAAGTGTGTGCCCCTTGGGACCCATTTACGGCGTCACAAAAATATTTTAAATATATTATTAGAAACTTTTATCAAATAAAACAATTACCTTCTCTGATATGAGATATTACCTTTCAGAATTCAGAAAAAATCTTAATTAAATGTAGCTGTTCAGATGAATAATAAAACCTTAAAAAAATAATCCAAGATAGAACAGCTTTCCATGTCAGAATGTGATCAATACGACGACGAATCAATACGACACTCTCAGAGTAAATGTAACGAGAAATATTTGATTGTTCTGAAGAAATAATTGAATTCGATACATAAGTAGTAATCATCAACAACACTTGCGTTTTAACTTAATAAAAACCGAGCAATGTTTTCCTCCTTAAACATCATCACGTTATCATTGACATTAGAAATAAAGTTTTTGGACAAAAAATACAAAATGCTATAAATGTTTCATCACATTGTATTCCGTTTATTTTCTTTTTCTTGTAGATTGTTGAAAATTTTCTTCGTCTCAGTGTACATCTACTTCTTGAAGGATGTTGCTTTCAGTCTCCGCGGACTCATAAACAGTTCAAAAACTACAAATTTGCGACTTTATTTCGTGGAGAATTTGTAATAAATTCTGCTCTTGTACTACGGGTAAAACGTGAAAGTTTTCTTTCTGTTCTTTAAATGTTTCTTCCTTTTGCAAAGTTCAGTATAACTGCCGTGAGACACGTAATTTTAATTCTAATTGACAATACGATGGACACGTATTCTGTTATGACACAAAGTATTCAGCGACGACAATATAATTAACATATCGTTTTCTTTGCATTCCTACATTGCTGGGTTAATGGCGCATTTGGTATTTTTTGTACGCCAGGAAGTCCACAAGGGGACAATTTCAATTTAGGGTTCTACTCTACTTAATGAAAATCTACGTACATCAGTACTAAGTAATTTTGTTAAAAAGTTTAAATTTTTTTTTCAATTTATTGAAATTAGCATTAAAACATTAGTAAAAATTTGCTAACTGTATAATATATTATCAAAAACATAATTAACACTGTTTTATAATTTATTTACAGTATGAGATCCATGTAATGATAATCAGCTCATATCTCTGATCCGATGGTGGTAAGACACTGTTTATTATACTCAGTATTGAAAAGTAACCGGGCAAATAAGTTAAGGTGAAACAATACGGTAATGTAAGTGACATCACCGACTTCAGAAAAGGTCGTCGTTTTTCAGATTGTTCACTAATCTCCTCGAGATTCACAAAAATTATTCAAGTAAAATGCTACTCCGACATCCCGCTGGTTCTTCTAACTACATTCGGCTCTCTCAGGGTTTCACGCAGTGAAAGTCTTGCTACCTTGAAGAATCTCTGTTTCAAAATTACGAGATTTGATGTAATGCTTTCCTGTTCAATATCTGGCTTTGGCGGACCCAAGCCATTATCCCTCAAAACCGTATTGTCCGGTTGGGAAGGGCGGTCGCGAGGTTGTGGCTCACACTCCACCCTCGCAACCACAAGCGCCCGCCTCCGTTCCTCCTGCCGATTGTATCGATCGGGATCCAGCTCCAGGAGCCAGGGAGGGAGCGGGACCGAAGAGGAGAGACTTGCGGTGACGGTGGCTGGAGCGGGTTTGGAGGGAGCGGGGCTGCCCGCCGCCGGACCATCGTCGTGGCGAGGTGCCCAACGGGTTTGGAACCCGATCAGAATGCGTGAGATTTGTGTGGTGGCCTGGCGGTTTTTAAGCGCGCCTCCGGAGGCTTTAGGGAGGAGACTTGACGGGACGATGTAGGAGAATGGGGATCGCGGGAAAAGAACACTGGATGGAGGGGAAGCGTAGCGAGGCGGGCTCGAGCGCTGGCGGCCCAACCCCAACCCCCGTTGTACCCGGGTCCCCGGATTTAAAGCCGGACGTGGGCTTTTTTATTGTCGTGCCGGGATGTGGCCAGGCGATTGTCTGGCGGTGCGAGGTAGAAATTTTTATGAAAGAGCGCCGGACGGAGGATTGCCGCGGTAAACATCTCCAGCAAGTGCGTGGGAGAAAGAAGAGATGCACGAAATCTTTCAGAATGAGAGGAGAGAAGAGAGCACGAATGAACTGAAGGATGTCGTGTTCTCCAAACCATCCATCTGCTGAAGAACAACTCACGTGGTCTTTTAGCCTAAATGGGGATTCCTCTGAGGAAGCCATCGCTGATGACACTTAAAATCCGAAGCGAGTCTCTCGGCGACGGAGTCCTTGTGTGCCCTGTGCTTTACAACCATCCCTTCACCAAGCATCGCACCAGCTGATGTTTAATTTACAATACTTAACCATTCCTGGGTTAACGCATGCAAGGCCTAGCTTATAAAGCCATTTATATTTTACTGCTGGCGATTGTTGATGCTTGCGTAAAGCCCCTTGCTCATGTTTTGTGCATGCCCTCGGAGACGCACCGTCGAGGGGTGGGTGGAAGACAGGAGAAGCGGAGCGAATGGTGGGTGGGGAGGTGTCTGGAAGGTGGTGCACTGCGTGGCGAACCGAACTGTTGCGGGGCGTGTGCGGAGGGGAGGGACGTTTTGCGTTCCCCCGCCGGAAGTCGAGCCCGGGCGTTCTTTTCCGTCGTGACCGTTGCCTCCCTCCATTTCTCTCCTTCCTCCACTCCCCTCTCCTCGTGACTTCAGCGGAGAATTAAAAAGCTGCAACACCCAAATGCACTCGAGAGCAAGCCGTGGCAAGTGTAGGCGAACGCGGTGGAGGCAGCCTGCTCCCATCCTCCACCCCATCCCACTCTTGAGCTACCCCCTCCCCCCGTCACCAGTGCCTCTGGCAAAGATGGCGCCAAAGTGAATTATACATGAGGTGGAAGTAAAGTATGGAAATGAACAGAGACACGCTGCGACGTAAAAAGACATCGGGCTAAGGGTGCAAGGGATGGCAGCAGTGGGGCCCTTCGACTGTGGGTGGCAACGGCACGTGCGCAGAGTGCGTACGTGTCTCTCCCTTCTCCCCTACACTGCTACCACTGTTCCACGTCACACATTGCTCCTCCTCCTCTTACTACTACTTCTTCCCACAAACGGGCCCAAAGTTGACAAACTTTCCTTTTATATCTGCATACACCCCGGGCGCCACTGGGCCGAGAAGCTTGTTTTCCAAGAGAACGCACGACGCTGCTGTGCAGCGATGGTGGACTGGGATGGAGGAAGAGGATGACAAAAGGCGAGGGGCAGAGAGCGAAAAGCGAAGAGAGTGGTGTAAGATATGCAGGGATTGACGGATTTCGCGTAGAATTCGGTCGCGACGGTCCATGCGTGGAGACACTCCATGCAGCTGCTAGCGGTTTGAAAGTCCCGCCCTCGGTGCTGCTTCAATTTTTTCTATATTTTCTTCTCAAGTATCTTCCTTTTTCTTGGAAATGCTTCTTGTCTTTTTGTCTAATGGTCGTCGATTGCCCCAGCTGCATGATTTCGTTTTTTCTCACGGATTGTGTTTTCCTTAACAAGGTTGTGCTCGCCCGTCAGAAAATCGTTAGGTAAATTAGGTTATGTTTTCTTTTTCAAGCTGCAACGGGCGATCGATGACTCGGATATAATCTATTATGTACATTCTCTTCTTCAAAGTCTTTGATCATGTTTCTTTACAGTGTGATGGGACAACCCTTCTCCAATATACAACTAAGTATATCGTTTAAACAATATCCACGAGGCGAACTGCCTTATAGCAAAACGATGAAACTCAAATCTCCATCTACTTTTCTCTCTTGGAGGTATTACAGATGTTTTATATAACAGAAAGAAAATGGCATTTACTAGCGTTATAGGAAAATGGGTAGGTAAAGTCAGTCGTGGCTGATATTCTATAGTCCAAATTTTCTGTTTAGAAATATAGTGAAATTCTCCTTCGCACAGAGAAGACTACTCAGACAAGATGATATTTATGAATCCGCCCTAATTTGTTCACATTTTAAAGTTTTATTTGTTACTTTTCGGAAAATAGTTACCCTCTGTGTCTTCTTCAATTTGGCGTAAAGCAAATCCATTTTTGAACTTTTCCTGTCTTGGTTATTAGAATTTCGTACGGAAAAAATCTCAGTATCATCAAAATTTTCAAGCATGATGCTTGTGTTCAAATCAGAGATATTTGGTAGTAGTTATGAGGTCGGAAAACGAATTCCTAAGAGTGGAAAAAATTAAATTTGAGAAAATTAAACAGATGGTGAAAAGACGGGACAGGAGGAATAAATGGAGGGTACATAACTCGAATTCTTCTGAGAAGAGTTTGATGAAATATTTTCCACTCAATATTCACACAAAAATGTGTATGTAAGAGTACAACAAATGCACTGTCCCAACCCTTCGTTATACAGAGTGATTTAACACGAACGAACACTTCAAATATCTTCTACATTTTAAAGAAAAGACTTTCTGAGACATATTGAAAATCTGAAATCACAAACTGAGATCATATTATAAACTTTATACACCCATTAAAAAGCCTATTGTATTGTTAATGTATGTCGCCATCTGTTACAATATATGTGAAAGAAACCTCATTTCGTCGAATGAAAAGTACGTTTTGAGTAAGGAGACCTCAGTTACTACTGTTTGTAGACTGTGGTTTGACCTTAGAAACGCTTCAAAATGAAGTTAAGTTCTCAAATATTCAAAACTATCCATTTACTTTTAATATTAACCCACTCCAAGTGTCTGGTTAATAAGTTGTCTAACTCGTCACAACCGATTCGTGCCGGTTCTCTGTTTTCTATCCGAGATCGCACTGCCGCTTCCAATGTCCCAGTGGCACAATTGCACAATATGTGCTCCTCATACGAGCTATGGTAATCGTCATTCCCGGTCCCAATGCGGCATCTGCCGCCACTGATCCTCACATGCGTTCCACTGTTTGCTAAATGAGCTCATAACGGAGCAATTTCGCAACGATGTCAATACATTGTAATCTTAACTACCATCACACTCGTTTGGTCTTCCGAGTTATTACGTCCTAGATTTTTATTACGTTCAGATGATTTCACTCCGCGGAGTCCGATAGCTCTTATTTCGATGTTGATCCTTTAACTCCGTTTGAATTTGTATGAGTGATTTTATTTCTATTTCTGCTGTGTAACTCTGTACACTGTTTCGCATTGTTTTTTCTACTAATTGCCCGTATATCCTCTGAAGGGATAGATTTCTGTGTAATTTTATAGCGCGAGCTTTGTCAGTTTTAAGTATTTCTTAAGTGATATATCGCGTTGCAGGAATTAACTTCTTTCTTCTTGCATTAATTCCTAATTTATCGTATACTTGGAATATATCACTTTTCTTTTTTGGTAATTCATATACTGTGAGAATTTTTATATCATATTTAACCACATTTTATTTTCCCAAAGATTAGCGTTATAAATTCCATATTATGTAATTCAAATTTACTATCAGTTTGTAAATTGGGACCACGCGCTCGAATTTAATGTAACGTTTTCGAAAGTTTTTCGCAGAGTGCCCCGCACAGAAGAGTAATTTTGAAGTGTCTATAGACTATTCCAACCCAGCATCTATCCTTCCCTATTCCCTCTCCCAAGTCCACTGGTTAGGTGGAAGAGCGGGCTTCATGACCTGAACCTCGACGACAGACACAAAATAAATACATATTCGTTGACAGAAGCAATGGACACAAATGGATATTATGAATCTTATAGTATTAAAATATAATCCAAGCGCATCATATTTACGACGAAGCAGACTTTGCACAAATCGTACTGTACATTATACGAAGTATCCCCTCTCCCCCAAATGCAAAAGTGACGCGACTCGCAGCGAGAAAGGAAATGTCGCTTCCATTTGTTTCAAAATTCACTGCTTTACGTTTATTCCTTATGTCGGAGTTTGAATCACATATCATCTCTCTTGATGTCTACAACGAATAGGATGGTATGTAACATGCTAAATCTTGGGAAGTGAAATATTTTACTGCTATAAATGTACATTGTTCGCCAAAATCTGGTTTACATTTGAAGAAAAAATGCTTGTTATTCACCAATTTCGAGGGTGAGTAGCCAGAACGTTGAATAGAGTGGATGACTGATTGTAACCACTCGATATCAATTTTAATGGACTCAAATAATTACAGCGTACCTGCCTACGATTTGTGTAGTTCAAACGTAATCCGCATGTGTATATTAATGTAAATACAGAGTTTTTTCATTTTTTATTACTTTTAGGTGTTTGATTTCAATGAAAAATAATTCGAATATTAACGATTCTACGACAAAAGCGTATACTGTTGTTTTTTATATTGCTCTATAAAATATTTTATATTGTTCTATTGCATCATTTTACATAAAAGTGAAAATACACATTTTTTCACTAATAGTACAATATTAGACATAACTTAACTTTTGTAGAATACACTAGTAGTATTTAATTATGACAGCCAACAATATTTTGGGAATGTACCCAAAATTATTGAAATAGTATCGTTGGAATGAGTAAATTTTAAGAATCAAATTCTCCAACTGTACCTTCCAGATATAGTAGAATATACGGTTTCTCATACGATGAAAGTAGTCGTTTGAAGAGTGTGAGCGATTGGGTTGTAATATTGAAAGCAAAGCGGGACCATAGTTTTTTGTTTTTTTTTGTAAACTAGAAGTAATATAATAAACAAACATTAGAAAGCTAGAAAACATTTCAATGATCCACTCACAAAGCAGTTGAAACATTAGTGTAGTACAGCGATACCCCGTATTTCGTGGATAATCCGTCTGAAAGCAATCGGTGGTATCCGAAGCTGACGGAAACAGAGGCAATTATTTACAAATGAATAAATGTATAGCCGATTAATTCGTTCTAACCTCTCTAAAATAGTACCAAAAGCGTATGTAGTAATAAATATAGTGTTTAGTAGTAAAGTATAAAAAAATATTTTAAAATGAACATAAAAGACTAATATAAAGAATAAATTGTTAATCATGTTACGTCGAATGAAAATGGGAGACGGGACCGGGGTTTGAACCCGGGAATTGAGCTCAGCGCGCTCATGCGCCTACCGACTGCGCCATCCCGTTCGCCTCTCGGTCCCGTCTACATTTCTCATTCAACTTGTGAAACCCAAAGACCTTTTCATTCGACGTAACATGATTAATCTGTTACCTGGCGCTGAGGTTCACCGCAATCTAAGAGATTTCTAAATAAATTGTTATTTAATAATTCCACCCTCCACTCAAAGGACCTTAGGTGTCACAGCAGTATCAGGGGTTACCTCCCTTCTGGATTATTTGGAGGCAAGACCAGGTTCAGTCAGTATGACGGGAAAGCTATCCAAGGAGGTATCTTTCTGCCGCCTCCTTAAGATTTATCTAAAATAGGACAAGACATCATTTAAAAAGTTTGCAAACATTATTTTAGCAAAATTTACAGCGTGATCACTTCGGCATATCGACGAAATCCGAGGTGACCGTCGAAAACTGAGACAGGGTTTTAGCGGAAAAAGTCGTCGAAAACAAAAACCAACAATAAACGAAGTCAAGGAAAACCTAGATACTAATGGACATGGAAATAAATAATAGTTTTTGCCCCTGGAAGCAGTCACTGCGTCGTCGCCAAAGAGGAACCTCTTGGAGGATGAGTCTTTTGTGTATCTTTCTGCATGGTAGACTCGAGTGCCGTACTCAGTCTTGGTGCAGTCCCCGCCAGTCGCGACGTGGGATGCACGACGAAGAAAACAAGCGGGCGCGATGCGTAATGCAAAGAACCGCGACCGCGAGCGTGGGCGCCAGTAAGCCGGGCGAGGAGAGCAAACCTGCAGTCCGACAGCGTTGCGGTGTGTGTGTGCTTATCCGCTCGGTGAATGAGGTTCAAGTGGCCGTTGCGCGATGTGGTGCGTTAGAGGCGACAGCTGTACAGTCCGTGAAGACGTCTTGACTTGGAAATGGGAGGGAGTATCTTTCGCATATATCAGAAGTACTGCACAATTTGACATACTTTTTGGTGCAAATGTTTTTCAGCTTGGAAAAACGTAACCTTTAGCAGTTGTAAAACAAAACAGAACTAACGTACTCTATAGTGTGAGTGCACACTTGGTGGCACTGAAGTTTTCTTTTTCTTGTTTTTAATTTTTTGTTCATATTGGTCGAACTGGTTCAACATTTCTCATGTAATGTAGGTACAAAGTTCAGATGTACAAAATCACCATCCGCCTAAAACCCGCTATGGGACAAATTTTAGAGAGAATTTAGAATTTCTTCAGTTTATTTGCTTTAACTTCTGCTATGATGATGAAGGTTGGAAGGAACTCCTCACGCATTTCCATCTCCCGGCGTCCCTGGAACTTCCGGAAATAATGTTTATTAAACTGGAAAAATATGTTACATTTTTTACGACTAAAATGAAATTAACGACCATTCGTTATAATTTTTTTCTGATCATTTTGATATTTAAAAGTTATAAAATATTCAAGAAACAGTTTATTGAGAATACATGATCTGAATACTCTTACTGTAGTTCTTTCCTATGGAGCTTTCCTCTTGTTTTATTCTACATTTAATTTAATACATGCGAACTAAATTATTTTTAGGTTATTTTATTTTCCGCTCCTCTTAGCGAGTTCATAAACGTCACAGCAGCAGTTCTTGGCGTTGAAGTGACGACGTACGAGAGCGCTGCTCGTAAACTAGGAGAACGCGTGAGTTGAGCGCAGTGTGCGCCTCATGTGGCTTCCTTTTTAATTTGACAAATGGAAGGAGCTTATCTGAGTGGCTGCCTCTACGAAGCACTAAACAACACATCAACTGTGATGAGCTTTAAGTCGGGAGTTGGTTAACCCCCGTCGATTGTCGAAGATATGAAGTGGTGGACAGAAATTAAATGTCACTTTTGTGGGACATAAAAGGTTTATTTTTAGAGAGAATTTAGAGGAAAATCGTGCGTCAATGTTTAGTGCGAGGGAAAGAGATAGAGAGGAGCACTTGTTGTGTCAGAGCATGCGATTACGAGAAATGAAAGAAAGTGTGGATAGCGCATCTCATAGTTCAAAGACTCATCGAGATTGAGCTCATGAGACGGCGTGCTGTTGAATCAATGAATTAATTAAATTATTAATTAATGAGGTGATTTTGAATGGTGTCCGAACCATCAACAGAGCACGACATTCCGGAACTTGCGACTTGATATTTATAGTATAAATATCTTGACTTGCGACATTATTAACTTATACATCATTTAACCATTTCAAATTAATCTGCTTTAGGCACGTTAGATACGAAAATTTCGAGGAGAAAATTCGCTGTTCGCATCAGCAATGAGCATCTCGTTCTTGATATTCCATAACCTGAGACTGGCGATCCATTGCATCTGTTTGCGACGACGCAAATACACAACCAATAACTTGTTATTAGTAAAGACTGGAAAAGTAATCGTTCAGTTCAGTATTTATTTCAACAAACTCAGTATTAAAATTGTCTTATCGGTCTCGAAAAACAGTGAGATAAAATTAAATTGTTTGCTGTGATTAAAAAACAAACACAATTTCTGGGTGGCGGGTATAAAGACACTAATAATAGTGCAAGGACTGGTTTCTAATTTATATTTATGTTGCCCATGAAGTTTCTCTGTAAGTTTCACAATAATAAATACATTGATTGTCAAGAAAGCAGTTACAAACTACCTACGTCCACGTATGGGATAATGAACTAATTTACTCTCTGGAAGCAAGCAAGGCAACATCATCTTAATTCCAATCAAGGATCCTAAAGCAGAGGTGGATTTTACATTTCAGCACACTCCTAAGAATAAAAATAATTAAATACGTGTTATAATATTAATTATAATATTAATAATATTAATTAATCTTGTGATATTAAGTATATTCAATTTTTAATGAGAAGTATTGTTTTAGTACAGATTCTTACATTTTTTACATTTATTCAAACAAGTCTCCCAATTTTTCCGATCATGACGTTAATACTTATTAATTATTTCATTTCACTGTCACTAAGATGAATCAGCAGTCGCACCCTGAGCTATGTTGTTCGTAACCCCTTTGCATGGAGGCGTGATCGTGATGAGGCTTTACCGATAGCAGTGATTTGGCTTTGACGCACTGTGGTTCCAAACCCTCTTTTGATCTAGGACTTCGAAAAATACAGTCAACCGCAGTAAAATTCAAAGTGTTACATTATGGTCGTATCACGTATCAATTATTTGTCGGTTTTGGAAAGTGATCCTCGTATGACTCAAGTACATGGTCAAGAAAAGATTTTTAAAAAAAGAATGGATGTTCAGAAAGACAATAGAAAGAACTACAATTTGTCTATTTCAATTGGACAAAATTGTTTATTCATGGGATAGTATGTAACAGTGTAATATAAATTGCAAAAAATGTTTCGACAGTCTGCTATAACAAAAATTTAGGAATATTATATGTCTACATTGAACGAACAAAACTTAAAACTTTGGAAAAACAAAGGCAAAACTTTCTATATTTCTCGTAATTCTGCTAACTAATTTATGCAGAGCTGCAATGTGATTGGTGCCCAATTATTGAGTGACAGTGCACGATACGAACTTTATCATACCTGAGACACTCTCTTTTAATTTCTAATTAATTGCAAATTACAATTTTGATACATTTCTGACTTAATTGTTTTACTTTAACGTATACGTAGTATATATAAAGTATTGTAATCGTGAACATTTTTGAAAGCGTTTAGGCAATCCCTCTCTCTGAAAATGTGGTTTTTAGCATTGTTTTGTTCCCCCGTCCTTAAATTTAAGAATTGAATACTATTTAAACCCTTCAGCTCTAATTAAGCTCTCAATCATATGATTGATTTAATAAATGATGTATTCAATGGATTACTCGCTTGGCAATCGATGCGTAACTCATCAATAATTAAGTGAGATGGACCAGAATCGACCGGGCAAGTCTAACTTTGGATCAATGCCCTACTTGGTAACACGGAAGCAAGGGTGAGTCAAACAATTCGACAAAGTAAACACAGTTTAATGTTAGATAATATGTGTCTAGTTGAAGCGTGAAACGCTTCCCAAATTCATGAATTAAACATTATTTCCTTAAATAACTATTGTTTACAACGATGGGTGGTCACACTTGAAGAGTGGGACCCAGACATGAATATAACATAAAGTTAGACTTAACAAATAGTTATATCGGGGTGGATGTGTTGAAGACATCCACATCGGAGAGAAGCCAAACTTACTCTAATCTTGCCCCCTCCTGCGCTGGCGGCGCTCGGCTATGATTTCCTGCCTTATCACGATTTCTATACGTCCAAGATGGCGTCTGAGCGGTTATGAGCCAATCCAGTTTATTTTATTATTGGAATGAACAGTTGTTCAATTCCCATTGGTGGTTTCAAATGAGTGGAAGCCGGTTGGCTCATATCCTGTCGATGACGCCCTTTGCATGGAACCGAGTCATGGTTTTCCTGTTGATTCGCTTTATGTTCTGTGTAGTTATTTGTAGCACTGACTTAATCATAATTATGACACACTTGACGCTGAGCAAGTTCCCTTAATGAAACAACAATTACAATACTTCGAATAGACTGATAGAATCAAGTGGGATCGTAACAGCATAACGTCAGTCCGTCGGTGCCATTATGATTAAATGGATAAATCAATTTAATTCGCATTTCGTATTTACGGTAGAATTTACTTGTTGTCGATGTACGTGCTCTGTATTTTGTACTTTACATCAAAGGGTACTTCACATTAGGGTCAAAGTATTCTTTTGAAAGATTCTCAAAAACGGCTCCAACGATTTTGCTTTAATTTTCTGTACAATTTGTATGCATTACATCCGCATTAGTGGTATCTCGCTTGATAATTTGGTATAGACACAGTAAAATAATTTATGTCTGCTACACTTACACATTAGTTTACTGTTTCAAGAAGCTGAATAATATTTAGCAGTATAAATGGAGCAAGCAGACGTAGAATACACTTTTTGTAAACTGAAATGAAATATATGGTAATGATAAAATACGTAGGAGGACCGCAAACGCTCTGCAGATACGAAAATACATCAATTTCTGTCTATAACGGAATTACATTTACATAAGGGTCATTCTAAAAATTTTGAAGGGAGGTGGCCACTATGTAGATTATGAAAAGTACGGAGTATTGTCGTAAAATTCCAACCCGTTTGGAAGTTACAACAATGTAAAATTTAAACAAAACGACTCTACACAAAACTTTTGAATTGCTCTGGAAGCTCTCCTAATGGTATGCTGTACGACATAGGTGAAGGAGAAAAGAAATTAACTTGTTAAAAATAAAACTTTTCATTTTAAATTTCTCAAAATGCGCATTTCCGAAAATTTTCAAATTCATACTTGAAATAATTTTTATCCTTGTTAAGTATCTTGGAAAATATGAATGTGAGATGGAAATGGGTGCAGTGTTAAAACAGTAAAATAAAGTATGTTTTCGTGTCGCGTACCGCGTGCGGAACTACGATTTTTCACTAATTTCTTGCTATACAATATTATTATGTTCAATATTACTCCAGTGTGATAATGCAATGTACATGTTGTCAGATAATCGTCTCATAATTATAGCATATTATTATAACGGTCATTAAATAAGCTGTAAAATGACATTGCTACCAGCTCTCTATCTCAATTAGGAGAGCTTCCAGAGAAATTCAAACGTTTTTTGTAGAGCCATTTTGTTTAAACTTTACTTTGTAACTTCCAAGCGGACTGAAATTTTACGGCAGTACTCTGTACTTTTCTTAACCTGTGTTATGGCTACCTCCCTTCAAACTTTTATCAAAATTTGAGATGGTCGTCAAATATCTACTAAAAGTGTGATTTGACGTGGAATGCCTTATAACACTTTTACGATACTTATAAGACTGATATGTCGCTGCATGTTTTGAGAAAGTATGTTTTGGTGCAATGATTTTGCACCACTTGTTTTGAATTCTGACGAAAACTTTTATTCGGAGACCATATAATCTCTTTAAAAATTGTAAGAAATTGCATTAGAAAAAATTTTCAACAAAATTCGACCATTTTGTTGTTCTTTTTTTTCAAATTTACTATTAGTAAACCCTTGATAATTACTTTTTCAAAAATATTTTGTTTAAAATTTGTTTGTTGAATTTTTCCTCCCCATAGAACTCACAATTTTGGATTATGAATTATTGAGTTCGTCTTCATAATCAGTAACCTCCGTAATCCTCCGACAACATGATTAGAGACTTCTCTCTGTCAGCTTTTCGATTTCGACGCATTGTGCGGCGGTCGCAAGCGGAGCGCGCCATTCACCTGCGAGGGTCGAGGGATGGAGGCATTTCAATCCGCGCCTCTTCGCCGTGCGTTAGGCGGATGATTGACTCCGCTGATGAAGAGGCGGCTGCGGTGACCACAGCGCGTGGCTTGCGAGGAGACTGCCGGCCGCGCTACTGCGGCTCACCACTTGCGGCTCCCCCTCCCACCCACCCAAACCCTTGTGTACGACCACGCCCCCCGGCAGGAAACCACACACGCTCAGCGGCACGCTTTTAAGATGGAAAGGAAATCGGGAAGCTATTCGAATGTGATTGATTCTTCCTTTTATCGCGAGTTGATTTGTAATTAAAACCGCGGAAAGGCGAGGAATGAAAAATGTTGGGTATGAGATATATGAAATGATATTCCTACATTTAATTTATCGTGTTTACCTACAGAGATATTTTGAGAAGAAATAAACACAATTATTTCGAATATTTTCGGATGAGTAACCCCATGATATCTTCAGAGATCATACAACATAAAAATGTGGGAGACACCGAAGTTAGTGGTTCTCAGTTTGAATACAGTTAGAAAATGTATTGGAGAAATATTTCGGAAACCTATTTCTGTAAAACATTCTCCGAAGAATACACAGATGTAAAATTATTTATTTTTTATGAAATTGTGAATATCTTTATTGTACTAGCTAAACTATTTTCCGAAATTCCTGGAATGTCATCTACGTCGTCAGCAGAGTCGTATGTTAATAATAGGGAGAAACCCCAAACCTTTTAAACCACTCATCAATCTTCTCTTGTAAGACTTAACAAGTATGTGCATGCGGCAATTACAATTCAATGAATCATAAAAGGACTGTAATTTTAATTAAGTCTCTCATTAGGATCCGATGGAGGAGATAAAGAGATATAGGAAATGCTTTCCTATAATCCTATTCTTGCGCGGAAACTGAAAACACAAGGAATAATAATCCCTCTTTGATAGTAGAAATTATGTGTTTAATGATAAAGAAGAGAGAAGTTTCCGACGAAACGTGAGAGTCGTCGAGTGTACCAGTAGAGAGAAGAAGCTGTTTGTGACGGCGCGGCGCCATAATCGACGAGGCTGCTCCAGCAACACCACTCCCCCCTCCCGACACAACACCACGCCGGAAGTTTTAATCCTGACGACAATTTACTCGTAACGCGCGCCGCCGCTGATAGCGCTAGCGTGGCACCTCGTGGCGCGTAACTCGACATCCCGCCCTCCACCATCTTCCGGTTCTGCGTCTCCTGCGCATCCGCACTCCAAGGGTGAACGTGTCAGTCAGACTCCCGTGTTGCCCTTCGCCGAGTGTCCTTCGCGTGCGCTATCGCCTTTCCACCCAGTGCGTCGCTCCCTCCTTGACACTTCTTTGCTGTCGTGTCTCTCTTCTTTAATAACGCGCGCCGCCTCGTCTACGAACTGCGTCTCCCGTGCTGCTTTTTACCATCGTGTCTTATTTTCTTCGTGAATTTTATTTATCTTCCCTCTTCCCTTTCTCATATTTTACACCTCTTCCGATTGTACAGAATGACAGTTCAAATTTTATTTCGCACGTTTGTTCTTTGAAGTGTGACGAAACCAAATAACTTACGTACTCACAATTTTTAATTTTAAATCAAGAGCATTATTTAAAATCACTATATCCATGTTGCATAGTATTCGTTTTTATTATAAAGTCAATAAATTCTTCTACTCTTAACGTCCATTATATAATCTAATTGTAGAAATCTCTTAGATTGCGGTGAACCTCACCGCCAGGTAACAGATTAATCATGTTACGTCGAATGAAAATGGTAGACGGGACCGGGATTCGAACAAGTTGAATGAGAATGATAGACGGACCCGAGAAGCGAACGGGATGGCGCAGTCGGTAAGCGCATGAGCGCGTAAAGCTCAAGGTCCCGGGTTCGAATCCCGGTCCCGTCTACCATTTTCATTCGACGTAACATGATTAATCTGTTACCTGGCGGTGAGGTTCACCGCAATCTAAGAGATTTCTATGTTTGTGAACCAGAAATGGAAAATGCTACCCAAATAAAGTACTTCCTAAGGGAGTCGCCTCAGATGAGGAATCTAGTCTCTACGAGACCGCCTCAGAGGTCTTTGGGTTTCACAAGTTGAATGAGAATGATAGACGGACCCGAGAAGCGAACGGGATGGCGCAGTCGGTAAGCGCATGAGCGCGTAAAGCTCAAGGTCCCGGGTTCGAATCCCGGTCCCGTCTACCATTTTCATTCGACGTAACATGAATAATCTAATTGATCAAATAATTAAAGATTTCTGAAGACATCAGCGTAAAGTAGATATTTGTGAACTTTAAATCGCAAAATATGATGATAATAATAATAATAATAATAATATGAATTTATTCCGTTTCAAATGTATAACTTACACAGTACTAAAAGGAATATACGTTAGCCGCAATTGCCAGTATACGCGGCTAACTGAAGTAAAATAATATTAATAACAACATGTATAAACAAAATAAATAATGCAATTAACATAAAATAGCTGTTTTCAACTCAAATATAGTATTCGTCCGCTAAAGGTCGTAAGTCTATAATTATAAAGTCAATTAAAAAATAAACAGATTATTATTACGTTTTAAACTCTTGGCGTATTAATAATCTAATAATTTGAATTTGCGTAATTTTTCAATGGAATTGCCAAATACATCTTATCATTTGGTTTTTGAGAACTGTGAGCAGTCAAAAAATACTTTAAAGTAAATAAACTGAGGTCTTACCTTATTTGTAGGTTGCGGTTTTTTTTTTTCATAATAGAAGCTAATACTTTATATACATCCGTTTTCATTCATATTAATATTCTTATTGTCGACGTGCCAGTGATGTGGATAGAAGATCATTCATTGTAAAATCAGTCCCTAAGAGACATAAAGGCGCAAGTCCGAATTATCCCTTTGTCAAATCACCGATATTTGAACACATCTGAGCAGTAAACATATTTGAGCAGCGGAAAACATAAGAATAATTAGATATGTAATCCCTTAAAGGTAATTTACTTGCGCTTGCTTACCGTAGTAAATGTTGTGTAGTTAACATAATGTAGAGGCATTTTGAACCTATTCACTCATGCTTCTCAGGCCTTGATACGCTTTTTTACAATGTTCAAATTGACTTTTCAAACGAACCTTGTAGGATGGGTTACTTATTAAGACCTATTAGGGTGGGTTATTGTATTTCCTCAGTTTGGGAATCCAGTACCATGGATTCCTGCCTATGTAATCGACCGCAATTGGGTTTCCATCAGAAGAAGTGCCGAATTGCGAGAAGGGAACCAGAAGGCTACCGGGAGGAGGGGAAGGGCAAACGTATGAAAACAGGAAGATCTCGGTTGCACAGCTCTCATTAATTCCAATCTCCTATATGCATAGGATCGAGTTTGAACAAAGGAACAAAATCCTGCAAACAGGCGAAAGCGGCTTGACGTGCACAGTTTTCAATTAGCGAGGGAACAAACTTGGTCACTCACACATCTGTGATTGACGTCCTCGCAAAATTTTGAACCCAATTCACAAAGATCTGAAGTGATCTTAAATCTTCCTTTATTTGGAGATCAAAAAGCATTTTCAAGTTCCTTTCATGTGGAATTGGAAAATGGAAAGAGTTTACTGTTTAGGCAAAAGTCACTTGCAGACATCATTTGTTATATTTTTGAACTGGTATGCCAATGACTAATTATGTTACAAGCGAATGTTCATACTCTGAAAAAAAGGAGTTTGTATATTTTATGACACATTACGTATTCCTGTAACTACCATTTAATTGAGATTGATGAAAGTTCGGATCACTCGTGGTCCCAATTATTCAGGATCAAAGAGTTTTCGAGGTGTTGTGAATTGGGTATATTCCAATGACCGCTATCTCCAGGGTCGTTGGAACTCTTCCCAGCATAGCACAGCTCGCACGTAAGCTTGCTTCGTCATCTTGCGCCCTCGACCCCACGGTGAGTCGAGGGGGCAACCGATAAATTCCAAGTGCTCCCAAAAGGCTCTAAAATCAGAAAGACGGTGGACGAGGTCGTCGATCCCTGGAAGTTAACTGTTATCCCGAAGAGGCTCATCTGTGTAAAGCGCCTCAGTGGTAGGGGAGGCGGCGACGTGCCTCGGGCAGACGTGCATTCGCGAAGGTGAAGCGGGTGTATCACACTGGAAGTGAGGTGCTTCGAACGCAATTTCCAGAATGTGGATCGCTCGCTGTGCACTTGTTCAGGGTGATGCAGTCAAAGAAGTTCAATCATTTCAATTCTCACACACGTTACGAAAACATTTGTGACATACAATACCTCATTCTCTTCACACGAGTACTGTAATTAGACTGATAAGTAAGACAAAACGAGTAAATCGATTCAACTGATTAGCATGCTATCTAATGTTCGTCGAAACATCTAGAGTCCTTTATAAATGTTCGTGAGATTAATACTTTTCAATTCAAATTATGCAATCCTGTTAAAATAAACGGTCAACGGACGTCGTCTGATTGTATCCGGCGGTAAACTACACCTTGACCAGCTTCCCTAGTCCATTTACAGCTTCTGCGTTTTCGTAATACCAATAACCAAGATTTGTTTAAATTAATATAAGTAGGCTATATCTATATTTCAGACAACCAAAACCGTTTTCTTAATTGGTTTTATTAGACAACTGATGTCCAACAAAATTAGGTGAGTAAAGTTAACATTTACTGCAAAACAGAAATGATATTGCTATCGGATATAATTCGCACAATTAACGTATAATGGTCAAATATTCTACATAAGCCCTTCAGTAGTTCTGAGGCAGGTACTAGCATTAAAATTTCAAAACGTTTCTTTAATTATAAAATTTAACCAATTTATTTGAATACGAATATGTTAGGAATGAGCATTAAATTCTGGACTTGTCTATTGTATATTGCCAGTGCAGTGGGTCGGATAAGAAAGGGGAATATTGAGTACCTAATGTGATCTTCATTCACTGAAACGGAAAACTTTATTCACTAAAATGACAGTTTCACCAGGCGATGGAGCTTTAGTCAATCTCTCTAAAAGGCAACATGATTAAGAAATCCTGATCGGGGACCCAGTCTGGCAACTCCCCTGCTTGACTCTTCAATTCGTTTCCATTCCATCATTTTTAACACATATGGTATCTTTTACGAACGAGGGAATATTTCCCAAAAATATATTAATGATAAGCATAAATGTTTAATCCTATGAAAGTTTATCTGTGGTACAAGTTTCTCCTATGCGATAGACATTGAGATGCTTTAACCACAGACGTTTAATTTAAAGCCAAATAATCTCTATTAAGCTTCTTCAGAATAAATTATCATATTGATTTCTGTTCTTGATTTAGAGACAGGAATTCTCTGGCTAATTGCCTCACCTCTTTTGCGGTAATGATACATTTGTGAGGGCACCGCGTGTTGCTACTCGGTTTTGATATTGGGGTTTACAACTAATAAGATTTCCATTCTAATCCTTGTTTCTTTCAATAATAACTACTTTGATTTCTGTCTATGGTGATGTGTCAAATGTGATAATTTTGAAACTTCTCTGCAATTAGTACGTTGTGTGTTTCACACGCGAATGAACACCTCTTCCTAGAATTAAAACTACATTCTGTGCTTAATTGTGCGAAGTAATCACTTAAATGTATGACACAATTCAATAGCTCTTCTGTTTTTTCGTCTGAATCGATGAAATTGCAGATTTTACATTCGCTCCAATGATTTGTTGTATAAAGTTGATCCTAAAACAATATTTTAACTAAACTGAAATTCATTTCATAAACTTTCTCATTTGCGCTGGCCATTCTTCCTCTAACAAAATATAACAACTGTCCTTTCTCATGCCTCGGTCATTTTGTTTACTGGTGTATATTGTATCATAAAACTGAGCTTGAAAATTCGAGAGAGAAACGTTACAGTAAAGTGAGAATGTGGAGGCAATATAATGCCCGAAGAGGGCATCAGTTCTACTTCGGTGCTCCATTCGAGGTAATTCAAGGTGTCAAGTAGTTCGTATACTGTGTATTTAGCGCTGCCCACCTTCCATTACGGCCATTGAGGTCTGGCGTCTGAGCTTTTGCCGCGCGTTTGTCAGGTTCCTTCCGCTCCTCCTCGCACCACAACGAGATGCGTGGAACGTGAGGGGGTGGCGGAGAAGGAAGGGGAAAGGGTCGACGAAGCGTCGAGGTCGTTCTCTGGATACGCAGTCCCGTAATTAGTGAGTAATACGCCCCCTATCCGCCGAAAACACGTGATTTACTTAATTATTCCAGTAGCGTGTTTTGTGCCTGTGGCGTCGCCGGTTCGGGACCGCGACAGAGGCAGTTTTGCGACTGCGAAGTGGCTGGGAAGCGGGAAGCTCGGTCCAGCAGGTTTGCATTTGTGTTGGGCCCCTCCAGGACCACAGGCAAAACATGACAAGGAACGCAAAGGCTAGAGTGGTGAAGGGGAGCTTCTCTCAAACCTCGCTACGCGGAGTGTGTTTGTGGAGGTTGTAGAGGGCAGCGGTTGTACTTCGAGCGGCGGATTGTCCACCCGCACCGCTCCTCGCTTAGACCCTCAGTCCAGAACGTGTCAACACTTTCCGAACTAGCTGTCTACGACGAACACCCGTGTTTCAAGAAACAAAGCTACATCCTTGGACACCACCAGTTTTGACGTGTTCGACCACCTGACGATTATTCGATGAAATATTAAATGCCTGGAAGTCATTTCATGAATATTACATCTCATCCTGTGGGAAATACATTTGAATATTTATTATCTTGTTACTACATAACGTAGGATTTATCTAGTCGAAATGGCCATATATTGAACTAATTGAAACAAATCGCCTTCAGTCGCTGTCTACAGAACTTTCTGCCTCCAAATATTTATGTTGTTATATAAACGAATACATTTGATGTACGAAATTGCAAATTTTAAAGCTTGCTCTATATTTCCATTGGCGGGCACAAACATTGTTGTAACTTCGAATGTAAATCACAAAATCAAATAATTCTTGTCACCAGACTTATAAAATATCATCCATTACAATAAAGTATGCGGTCAATTATGTGACTAAAGACAAAATAAAATAGACAAAAAAAGTAGAGCAAAAAAAATGTTGTAATACCCTGTACGGAAATAAGCTTTAGAGATGAAAATAAATAAATAAAATTAAGTCCAGATTTTTTTCGTAAGATTCGCCGTTCTCTTTCTTCGGAAAGCTTTCGTTTGTATCAATTTTTGTATGTCCACCCCGCACATAATATAGCCGTTCCGGGGTTCAATTATCTACAATTCACACCTACAATTGAATTATCTATATTTATATTTTTCTTCTCATCTAGCGCCTCACTACCGACGACACAGATTGTTGTTATACACATCTCTTAAAAGTCCTATCTCGTGTATAATTTGTTCAAATAGCTGATATACTATTTCTTTTTTCCGTAAACTAATATTCTTCACATTTATCACCTGCAATATTTTTCTGTTCGTTATAAACCACGCCTCTCTGGCCAATACAAACTGCAATCCCGCAACACACGGTCCTCTGTCTCACGTCCAGCATCACTCTTACAAATCTCATCTTCCTACTTCCCGTTTGTCTATTTAAATATCTAATACCTTAGTATCTATTTAAATACCTAAAAATCACCATAGGTAATTTTAAATTTCCAAAACGTGTTATGAACTGTAGTAAAATGGGACTTGGTAAAAATATATTTTTGTTTCTTTTTTGAATTTCATATCCGGTATTTTTTTCGTACAGTCGTCTTCCTGTTGTACTCACACTCCGTCTCGTCTGCAAAACTTTCCATCACCGATCGTTTCAACTCTCTTCTCTCCATCTATTCCCCGTACTTTACGGGTTACCCATGTATACACATGCTTCTCTCTTTCCCAGCTTGTGTTGACGGCTTCGCGTGAGGTGGGGGGATGTGGTCTTCGCTACCGCATTGTGTCGAGTTGACGCAGAGCTCCGCCCCCTGACGCGTGTATGCACTGGCTTTGATTGTTGAGCACCTATTAGGGAGGCACATTCCCGCGAATCTACTAAGCTTCTAATCCCCGTGTTCTAGAACAGAGACCTATTGAAGCGGTTTCGTCGGCATACAAGCCTGTATTTTTTCGCGTATTAAATATAATGAAGGTTCGGGTGTAAATGATTGTTCCACGATTAAGTATACTATTGCATGGGCTTTGTAAATTCTGAATTATGGATTTGGAATCTGTAGCGAACCAGGGACTATTATTGCTGTAGTGTGTGTTGGATATTAAGCATTCTGTAAGCTACTGTAGAATGAGTACATACATTTTATTTCTTATAGAATGTCATTATGGAGTAAATAAAAAAACATTCCCACCTCTATTTCACCCTCCCCCGGGAGGTATTTTCGTAAAATCGTTTCTTAGCGGATGTCTACATCTTAATAGGAACCTACCTGCCATTTTTTAAGGTTGTCTGCTTTGTAATTCCTGAGATTTCGTGATTAGTCAATCAGTCAATCAGTGAGTGGTATTTTGCTTTTATATATGTATCTAATAACAGTGAGTCTTTTGACTTAATGATGAAGACTTTTCAATTAATTATTTACTTACATGATTCTGTATGTTTATGAGTTAAACAAAAGTTTAGTACAGTAATACCTCGGTTGTCTTTGACGTAGGTTATCGTCGATTTATTACGTGAAAAAAGTTGTTTCAGTTATCGTCGGATACCTCGGAGTTCGCCTGTGCTCACGAGACATGAACGCAAATTTTGCAAAAACAAAGTGTCCAACGAGGAGAGGAGAAACAGACACGAGTGTGAAGTTTACGGGGGTTTTCGGAGAAAAATCAACCAGACAAAGCTGCAGCACCACTAGTTGAATGACAAAATATTGCCTCATAGTAGACAAATCTTAAAGCTCCTCCTCGAACAGCTCTCTCGTGCGACATGGTCCTACTGACTCTGGAGCTGGTCCTAGTTTCAAAGAAGTGACCACAGATTGTGCCTTGATAAATGTTTTCTTTTCTTGTTTAATGTTCATTTACTCTTTATTTTTGTCTTTTATATTAATTTATTTTGTTTCTAAGCACTCTACTTATTCTCTAAAAATTGTGTTCTGGTATGTATTTGGGAGCGTCTAGGAGGAATTAATTGGATTAACATTGCTTTATATGGTAATTGCCTCGGTTTAAATCTTTTTCAGATTTTTCCATTTTTTTCGAACGGATTATAAAAGAAATTCGAAGTATGACTGTACATTGATTAAAATAAGTGCGGAATGAAAGTACGTTTCCTAGAATCGTTTCTTTTCTAAAATCTTTGAATAATTTTTCAAAAACACGTGGTGTATAATGAAGAAACAAAACTACACTTGCTAGACGTTATTAGATCTTTTCTACTGAATTAGCTGATTTGTTCTTTCACGTGTAGAGCTGACTTCAATAATATTATTCGAAGTAAATTAAATGTAAGTTGTATGTGGAAGTGCAGAATTTTTGTAGCGCGTCAAATGATCCCGAATGAATAATGCATAACAATTTGGGTCGGCAGAACCTCGAATGTCGCACTTGTAAGCGTACATGTGAAATGAGTGAAAACTAACTTTTATGAATTGCTAATCGCGCCCCTCGCACATGTCCTGTTTCTCTCTTTGTGTCCATGTTACGACGTAGATGTCCTATGCATATTTACATATATAATGGACACTCAACAAGCTATCTCGTAACTCGACTCTTATACACGACACTTATGAAAGAATCTCTGGTTTCGGTTGATAGCTTTTTACCAGTACCTTTTAGTCTTACACTCCCAAGGACTTTGTGATAGTGAAATCCCTCTCTTAGTTATCATATTGATATTGTTTCGTTTGAATATCTTCCGTTATCCGAGTTGTACTTACTCTTATTTTTGTTATTCAATTTTGATATTAAATTTTTGGCAAGCTCACGAACAATCCAAAATTAATAGAAAATTAATACATAATTCAGGAATAAGTGGATAGAAATTAGAAATTTATGCCATCCGAAATATTAGTCCCTTCTGGAAAGGTTATCACGAGTGGAAAAATATGGGTATCACCTATGGTCACAATTGGGGTGTAGCTATTGGGATCAGGCTATGGGAGCAGAACGTAACGTAGAGGAAGGGCGCAGGGGAAAATCTGCTTCCATGCAAGCAATAGCCCGTTTGCAAAACGGACATAACAATGAAATGGATAGTTACCTCGCAATATTGCAATCTTAGATCCCATTTGTGACTCATAATAAAAAAGGGAAAGAAGAGCTTCAGAAGTACATACTAAATTTAAGTAAGTAGTTCTACAATGAATTTTTTGTTACGGAATATTAGCTTCTTTTAACGTTTCTCAGAGTTAATACTCTTTCTTCACAATATTGTGAAAACTCTCATTATAATGTTAGTAACGCAATACTTTCTTTCTGGAGTGACCTTCATCAGAATGTTTGTTATCTACAATCATTTACTGATCATATACTCCTCTCAACAATTTTAAACTGTGGGTGTGCACACCCCAGTAAACGAAGGAGAAATACCTGAAGCAATTGGCAGCAGTAGCTGTGACCATTGGAAGCAGTATCTGTGAATATGTAATCCCTACCTGTCAGCAATGACGTTTCCGACTCAATGAACCCTTGTTTCGTCACGGTAAGATTATAACCAATAAACAAAACCAAACAAAAGATTATAATCAATAAATACTTGCTCATATTCATGGATTTTAATGTGTTGTAAATTAAATACGGAATATTTATTTCTCAGCTAATAGCGTACAGTTGTATCTCCCTAAACGTCACCTTTTTCGAGTGAGATTTATTGAATTTCACTGAACTGTCTGAATTGTATGTGAGAAAAAAGGATGTGAACCGTATACCAGTCAGTAGTAAGAAACTCCAAGAATTTAAACACGGAACCTAAAATAAATAAAATTTTATTGCTTAAGAAATATAATTATGTGTTGATTTTAGTATTATTTTGCGGAACATTAAAGTGAATATAACTTTCTATCCAAAAATTCTTCTATATTCATTAGAAAATTATGTTAACACACTTAACGACCCTTTATTTTAACACTACTAATCTGAAATTATGCTAATATGTAGACATCTTCACATTTCTGGCAAAAATTTAGAATTAAAGATTGGTGAACAAAACCAAACAAATCCAATCTCTTTGAAACAAAATAAATTTAAAAAGCAATGGAAGTAGTTTCGAAAGATACGTCCACAGTGGTGTTTAAAAATATGTAAGCGTCCGATGAAAGCTATGATAACTGGTTTAAAGTATCGATAAGTATGTTAAGCATATTATCGCGTTTTTCACCTTGTTCTGCTTTCACTGGAAAACTTCTGAACGTTTCATTTCTTCCCACCGGCCCAGAACAGCGTCTGTACTTCCGAGCTTGCAGTCAACGCGACACTCTCCTAAGGGACGTGTTCCGAAAACTGCATTCAAAACTGAAGGAACATCAGAGGATTTTTCATTGAATACGTCGTATTCTCGTGAAGCTGAAGTACAGAAGTATGAGCTGTTAGATATTTCCACACAGAGAAGAAGGGTGTCGACCGGAAAACTGAGCGTCATCAAACGACAAGAAACAAAATTAATTTAGGTTCTTTTAATAAAATGGTAAAAGAAAATCCAAAAATATGAAACTATGGATGTAAATAATGTTGTATTTGTGTTTCCATTTATATGGAAAAGTAAAATGAATCCGAAAATAATTAACGAGATTAATTGTTTGTGGAAACATACAAATAAATTGAAAATCAGTTACAATTATATGCATTATAACGTTTGATTCAGTTATTTTCATCTTACACCTGTACACGTGTAGTGAAAAATATGTACATGCTGAGAGAAATGTGAAAATATAAGAAAATAGATGAACATAAAAGGAAATTGTAAATGGTTCCAAACATTATACATGACACGATGATGTCACCTTTCAACACCGTCCGCAACTGCATTCCAAACCTAACCTGTTTAAGTCTAAAACTTTTTCTAGAATAACTTTAAATCTAAGTTGATAAACAAAAATAGTATGTCTCCATTAGCGTTTTTAGCATTTGTATTGTACTGATTAATTCATTCAATTAAAGTGAGATATTTAGATGTTAATATTTTTTTCTTTTTAAGAGTGGTTGATATATTTTTGACTTTACGTTTCTACTCGTGTTGTGAAGTACTTTGCGGAGTTCCTGGAATAGTCGTGTACAGGAATCTTCTTGTATGAAAATATTGATAAATTCGAATTGAGTAAATAATCGAATAAAAAAGAAAAAGTGAAGAAATCCTGTTGATGAAAATGCAAAAACACCATGAAAGTATCCGCATGAATGAGATACGCGTGTGTTCTTGAATCGAGAGTGAGTTCTTGACTCATCTTTATGTGACTTTTCGGAGGATAAACATTCTATGTAGCGGTGAGATTTCTTGCCGTTGCAAAGTTCATGAGATATAATTGCTCTCTTCGCGCTCCTAAGTCCATTTTGTCTATTTGCACCTGCGCAGGGTCGTCGACGGCGCTGCCGATGAACCCTCTGCTGACGGCGTTGATCGCCACCGCCGCCGCGCTTCTGGCCGCCGTCTGCGCCGCTCTAGTCGCTCTCTATCGCCGCCACCAGCACCGACGCCGACCGGCGCGAGCCTCCAACGCGAAGCTGGCGGTGGGCGGTGCTTCTANGGGGCGGCGGAGGCGGCGTGGGCGGGGGTGTAAGCGGACCTGGAGGCCCCGGAGGACCTGGAGGCGGCGCCGGGGACGCTTTGGCGGGCGGCGGCGTGCGGCGCGGCGGCGGCGGAGGGGCAGCTGAAGACGAAGCGGACGCTACGGGACCTGGTGCCGCCGCCGTCGGCTGTCCCGCCGTGGGCATGCTAGGCGTCGCCGGTGCCGGTGTCGCGCCTACGATGCCTGCCGAACTGCGCCCGCCCGAAGATGCTGACCCAGACGTCATTCCCAACAAATACGGTAGGTACTTTCTTAGTAACGTTGCTAACAAACACTTGGTGGAAATGTGTATAGTGGGAGGAATGTGGTAACTAATCTCTCTGGTATCTCGGTGTAATGCAAAATAATTAACACATCTAAACAGAAATTGATTCGGATACTTAATTTATTCAGTCACAATTCGAAACAGTTTTTACTGTTGGGGTTTTTACCAAATTTATAATTTGCGAGTTTTATTTTTTAGTATTGATTTAAACTGGTTTTAATTGAAAGTTTCCTATATTTTCATTGCGTAGCGAATTAAAATATTTTGACCTTCACTGACAAATTTTCATAATACATTTTCCTTTTAAACTGTATTGTGCGTTGCATTATCTAAATTAAATGCTTTTAGTTTTCGATGAATAAATAATTCTGCCTGTATCAAAAAGTATACAATTTTATTTAATTAATCTGATACTTCAAAGAAAATATTTTAGTTTTGTCTCACAATCACTGCCACCGAAAAGGTGTCCTCACCCATCCACCCCGTCCCTTGTCTAAGGGGGAAAATTTGGTACCCGCCAGTTGCCGTGTTCTTGTACCGCAAAATTAAAGTCGAACGTTTAACCAGCTTTACTCTTTTTAACCTTATAAACGAAATAATCACCTCAACTCTTCTAATTCCAATCTTTTACCCCATCACACTGTAACCATCCACAGGTACACCAATGTCGGAGCCCTCATAGGCAAGTCAAGTGGGCACTCCCCAACGGGTGAGATGGATACAGAGGCTAGCACACGAAACATGAGTCAAATTGACACTGAAATCATAGAGCTTGGCGATGGGTACGCCTTCAGTAGGGATGATTTGGAGGTGGAACAGTAAGTTTTGATTCGGATATATTGCTCAAATCTAATTACATAAAGTTAATTCATTTCTCACTCCAGGGTCAATCCATAGGAAATGGTCCAGAGATGGTCGCTCAACCAGTTTTGAGTTCCTTGATATTTTTCCTTTTTATTTGGGAGTTCAAAAGCGATAAAAAAATTTCAAGTTTCAGTATGGTGGTCATTTTTATCCACCCCCGCCATGAGCATATTGGCGTTTGTTAGCATTTACATTACTACTCGCATCTCATGAACATTTTGTTGTATAAATCTCAAACAAAAATTATATTTTTTGTCTACTTATTCTCTTTATATGAGAAAAGTTCTCCAAACTTTGATATGAAAATCGAGAAAATTTCAATTTTTACGATTTCTTCTTTAAAAAATTTTGTTTCAAAAATCTCTGATAATTAAATTATAATATAAAAGCATTTTTATACACTTGGGAGATATTAAACACTTTATCTTCGGGCATAAAAGTAACGTTATTTGTTGTAAGAAGTATTTCGCGGGGTAGGGACGTAGCAAGATTTGCTGCGTGATTGTGCAGAAATTTTGTAGAGAGCGACGAACTATGACGTACAATTTCGTAGCACACACATCAGTGCATCGATTTTATACAGATTTATTACGCTTCGCATGGGAACGCCAATATGAATATCATATGAACCGATAAAAATATGAATATCCGCATAAAATCAGCTCTTTACGTGACGTGTTTTCTTGTTGCTTATTACCATAAATCAGGTTGCTCACTTACGTTTTTAATTAAAAATAAAATTTTTCAGTTTCTCAGGTCTCAGAAACAGGCGTTAGATAAAAAAATTGCTATGAAAATAAAATAGAAAAAAATAGCTACTAGAAAACGTTTCTTCTACAAAAGTGCAAACATTTGGGCAAAATATCACTAGAATTTGTTAGGATAACATTTTTAAAGGTGGTTCTTACACACAGTACGTGAAATTAGGGGTTCCAATTATAATAGCGAATATCAATCTTATAAATCAAAATGAAAAGAAAAATTATAGTTTAATATTTTTTTCTGTATTTCTTATGTTTAATTCTGTATCGTTCTATAAACTGGTGTGTACGTCTCTTACATGTATGCGCAGATTTATTTGCATTTTCTGTCCAATGACAATTACTAATTAATATCGCATAAAGTTCCAAGATGAACTTGAGAATTCTATATATCAATGCAATATGATAAATCCAATCCTCATATTTTTTTAAACATGTGCTCCCAACCCAAATACGAGTGTGATTCGCATAAGTGCAGGTAACTTGAACTCTCGATTTGATGACATTTAACCAGTGTGTTTCCCTCAGGTCCCTTCACCGTGGGCTCAGAGGTTCAAGCAGACCCCCCAGAATACGGTGAATATGGTGAGTGGAGTGTTGAGTTTGTATATTCAAATGTTTAGAAGTGTATGTTACGTTACCCGCTCTCGTCAAAGAATATCAAGTTGTTGCTTTTCATTAGATTTCCCTGTTCCTACACAAAACGGAAACAATGTAATTGCAAGAGTGGAAGAATCATCAATTTGAATCACCTACCCCCTCAGAACATTTCCTTTGCATGTTTTAGCTCGTTGATTGTGCTTATTGAATGACTGATTAGTTTCTAGAGATTTTTAGAGTACATACTTGGACCACGTATAAAACGTTTAGAAGAAATGTACAGTTTTACTACTTCTCTACCACAGCGTTGATGTATCTTTGCCACCCGTATCCCCTTCTCTTCTTTATTGCAATTAATTGAACGATTTGTTTTGTCTAGTTAAAAAAATTACTTTCCATACCTCGTTCGTCCGTTGTCTAGAAATCAAGGTTATAAAGAGCAAATTTTGAGCTCATAAGTGAACTATTATGGGGAGTATTAAACGATTAAAAATGAACTAAATAATTGATAGCACACCTCTCCGTGGTTAGGATAGCCTAGAATGGATAAGAGTCGTTTGTCTCATGTAAAAGACTTTTTAAAAAGAAGGGATGGATTAGAGAGAGAGAGAGAGATTATAAAGAAAGAGGGAAATCACACCTGCGAATAACATATAGCGAATGAAAAGATCGTCGTGCATTTTCTAAGAATGAAAACACAACATAAATTAATGAAAAAAGTGTACCCTGAGAACAATTAACCTGTAAGTTTTACCTGAATATCTTAGTAATATTTTACCGGAGTCAGTTTAATCTGAGCAAAGTTGGGGTGAAGCGAAATCTAACTCAAAGTAACCAGATTTCCCACAAGATTCGAAAAAGTAGTCACCATGTGTGGATAAAAATGAATGGTAGGAAAAAATGGTTCATGGTGGGATTCGAATTATGGATTTCATGATGATTCTGTGAGTTGCTAACTACACTACTGTGAATTTTCAGGGACGTCAAGTGAATATCTACATGACTATACTCAAAAACAGTTTTAGCACTTGGAATATAACTGTAATTTTAGTGACGTAGCACTTGGCAGGCACGAAGTCTCCTGGTACATTTTAGTAAATCCTGCTCAACACTGCAATGACTTATCGCCACATTTCCTTGGAATGTTTCCCCTTGAATACGTTGACAAAATGTACATTCTGCATGGTTTACAGGTATTTTCATAGCTCTAAGTCGTTTGAAAATGGTGCTTTAACGTCGATGCATACTTGCATGCTTTCTTTATGGTCCTCACTGATTCTTGTAAGATATGAATATGAACCCAGTACTGTTTTTTATGTAAAGTGCAATAACTTGCTTGAATGATTCCCTGTTATCCCATGGACTTTTCTTTCTTCATTATGTTATATGACTTCTAACACTGATTTATATAATTGAATAAAGCATTTAAGATATTTTATATATGCATGTAACTTATTTAAAACTGTTTTTTAACAAATTTAAAATAGCAGAATTTAATAATCGGACCAAATTGTCGCAAAATTTTATCGGTGCATAAGATGGATTTTTAATATAATGGATATTTTTTATGTGATATAATTGGTAGAAGTATGAATCGTGATTATATCACCAGTGCCCAGTGATCAGAATACGTTTTCGTGGACGTATCCGGTGCTTGGATGTTTGTGCAAAGCGTACATATACACGAATGCTTTCAGAGCGCCGTCCGCTGAAGGGCTTCATGAAGATGTACAAGACGCCCCCGCAGCGTCGCCGGAAAAAGCACGAGGACGAGGAGGCCACAGCGGCGGAGCGGGAACTGCTCAACCACCGCGGAGCCTCCCTGGCCACCATGAACAGCGTGAGTGAAACTCGCTAACTATACACCTTGCGTCCAAACCAATAGAAATTAATCATTACAGAGGTGGATTTAGATGGGGGGGGGGGGGGAGGTTGCTGGGTCAAATCCCCTCTCTGAAATGAGTGGAGAAGATAAAATTTTCTTGTGTTTCCTAAAACAAATTAGATATGGTACGTAGACCTATTACTTGCCTTGGGTAGTGAAAAATAACCTTACAGTATCGTAAATTCCGTCAAAGTTGCATCATTTTGCAACAAACCTTCCCAGTTTTCCATATTCGTACACCCGTCGGAGATCTTATCACCCTCCAAGAAAATCCTGTAACTCTCATGTTAATGAAATTAAAACTATTTAAATAAATAATGTAAGACTTACAACCGTTTATGGACGAACACAATATATTTTTTGATGAAAAGCTCACAACATTTCGACTTTCGTTTTACATCGTCAGGTGGTATAAATCATAACATGAAATATAACAACAGAACAATTAAACATGATATAAACAAAAAATTTTAACCAAATATTTTAACAAAAAAGCAGAAACTACAAAAACATGTTTTAATATTATATTGTATATACCAGATAACTTTTCTGTCTGTGCGTAAATTCAAACTACAGTGTGTATTTTTATAAATATCCTTTCTGATATGCAACGTTTATAATAATTAACTGATTTGTCCAATATTAATGTATTATCCCAAACTATTAAGTAATCATAATTAATACAATATGAGGTTACTACACTTTGTTCAACTGATTTTAAATTTCGTTTATGCTCCTGGACTGTAGTTTTTAACCCTCTCTTTGTTTGACCTACATAGCTAGCATTACAATCTTTGCATTTTATTTTGCATACTACATTGATAGTGTTCATATGATCTTTTTTATCAACTTTACCTTTCATGATCAAATTTTTCTTTTCTTTTTAAAAGTTGAAATCAATTTCATATTTTCAGACTAAAGTAATCTATGAAGTGAAGGATTTATAAACTGGTTGTAAGGAAGGACTGCATAAATCTTATCATCTTATCAATAAGATAGCGCTTGTTGAAACTATTTATTGTATTGTTTGCAATGTCTATGAATAATTTACTTGGACAAAATCAAAAACAACTCTCATAAGATAAAATGAACAATATTTTTCGTATTTTGTTACTGCTTTATTTTTAGGCACAATTTATGGTGGTGATATTACCACGCAAAGCTTTCATTTGGATATCCGCCGGACAGAAATTTCGTGTTTTAATATGAAGCACAGAGTACAAATTTTATTATATTTTGTTTGTTGTAACCGATTTAACGTTTTAAATACGGAGTTCCATTAGTAATGAACGGTTCAGTACCATAACATTTTTCCGTCTCCACCAAGGACTAGTGATGGACCGGTTGTTCATTGATGCGATCGTGAGTGGTTACCGTAGTTCGTCAGTTTCTCGTTCGGGTATACTACCCGGTAGTAGAGCCATGTAATTCCGGAATGTGATGCTCAGACATTCCGACGTGGCCTGCAAGTGTATAACCCGGGATTTTCGTACGTATCGCATCTCAAGCAGTTCCACTTGAAAATCGTGGTCCGTGCTTCCTCATATACGTGACTCATTCCTTACAACAGCGAGACGAAGGGACTCTCTCTATATGTTATTTTAATTTCGTCAAACTGTAATTCAACGTTTGGTAGTCTCTTAGTAAGTAAGGAATTGGAATGAATTTGAAACACTTTCCACCCAACGGTTCAAAATACGTAAAAATAAAAATCTTCGTTTTGCGTATTCCATGACTATGATTATTCATCATGAACCATTAAATAGACTACAATCCAATGTCTGAATTCATTTACTTCTAAAAATTCTCTTCCAGGTTCTCAACTAAAAGAATGTTATCTTCTACATGTTATTTTAGTGATTTATTGTTTACAAAAATAAATTTTTCTTCACATGTTAGGAAAACCTGTAATAAGTACATGTAATTTTATATTTCTTGGTGTTTGGTTCACCGGATCCATGACTAGAATTGTCAATTCTTCTTTCTACGTTTTTCAACACTACTTAGCACATGAAAAGTTTTTCGATGGACAGATTAATAACATTCCAGAAACCAATTATTCGGAATCAGGGTGTCCCGTAACAGGTATTTCTGATAAGATCCCATGGTCAAAATCGTACGGTTTTACATGATACAGTTACAAGAAAATATTCTACGCCAGAGCTTGTTCCAAACCTTACTTTTACCCTCAATGTGTGTTGTGATATTATACGACATTAATTTTATACTGAATGTAGTTTTAGTATTTCTATATTGGGGGCCATTGAAACTATGAACTCGCCAGACGCTAGTAAAGCACAAAACAATATTATTTTTAATTTTTCCATAATGTTATCTTTTGTTCTTTAAATTAAAAATAATCATTACGGTAATTCATGAATTATTGTGTTTTCAAATAATCATTAATTACACTGTTAAAATTGAAACTGTATTTGAAAAATGGTCTCGTTTGACTTAAGTTCTCAAGTTTTGGGACTGTTTACCATAGAATGACTTTCTTAATTTTTCGACAAGATGAGGCAAATTTTGTACTGTTCGTCGTATATTGAAATTGTGTCATGTGTGATAGTTTTTTTTATATCGATGTCATAGAAATTAGATGGAAATTTATCCCTAAGAACCCTTGCAACTTCGAAATGGTGTAATTCGAATATTAACCCCACAAGATTCCAATTTTGCACTTCGAGCTGATACATAATTGTTTATTCTTTCATTTAAAAATAATCAAGACATTCAAAAAGTTACCAGACCGCTACTCTAAACTATTCTCCGACGAAGGAGAACGTCATAGGTAAAATTTAATCAAATAAATAATAAAAAACTTATGACCTTTTATGTGTCCATAAAAGGTCATGAGTTTTTAATTGTGTATTTAATTATATTATATAATGGACGTTAATTATAGTAGTCATAGGTAAAAGTTTAAGAAGTTCCGGTATATAGTAGGCATGTTCCAAACAATAAAACAGGTCACTCCTTGCGCGTCCCACACTTGAGCAGCTGTGAGGGGATGGGGTTGGCACCACCCGCGCCGCTCAGGGCGATCCGCCGCCTTTCCGACCGTGCGCCTCTTCAGCGAGCACAAAGGGACTGTCGGGGTTGTGGCTTGCTCGTCACGGTGAACACTCGCGAGTCTCAAGTGAGGCGCCATGGAACATTTGCAGGGGTTGACAGAAGATTTTAGACCGACCAAAATGTGGTGAAGTCCCAGAAAACCCGAACTCATCCTGAAGAACTTGGAGGAGGTTTGACGGGTAATCCGAAACGCGGAGAGAAATGGAAGAGTGAAAATGATTTACGGGAGAGAGAAGAAAAATAAGTGCTTTGGGAGTGGCAAAAAAATATTGTAAAGAAACAACAAACCTTCCTTTAAACCTCGGTTTTCCACATTAGATAAATCAATATGACAAATCAAATAAATTAAATACCAAACTAAAATGGTAATAAAGTTCTCTAATAGAAATACAGTTCAAAGGTTTTGATATTAAACTCATAGTACTGTATTCTTGGGAAGCCAAGAGTCAGTGTTTTTGCTCTCTAGTGTGTACGTACCTTGGAGGTGCAGATATGGAGTCAAAAATTATTCTGTACCGGCGCGCGCAAGATAGTTTCATGGCGTAAAACCTCGTATCGATGAGAGACACAGTTACTACCATATTCACTACCGCAATTTCCCCTTGCGTTGTCCTTGGGTTTTGGGAATTTTTCAAATTACAATTTTACCCTTTCTACCAGATCTAATACTTTATTTTTTTTCAATCTCCTATTTACGACTAATTTTATGGCAATTGCAAGACGACTTCCAATATTGGAGATCGAATCTCGCGAAGAAAATTCTTGTTGTTTTCGAAGAAATACGGTATTTAAATGGAAACCATTAGGTGTTAGGCCTCAAGGTAGACCAAAGAAGAAATGGTCTGAGGACGTCTAAAAAGATTTACGTAGAAGGAAAGTGGATTGGAGAAAGAAGGTCAAAGATAGGAAGCAGATTGTCGAGAAGGTCAAAACTCTCCCATCAGAGTTGTGGAACCTGGTGAAGAAGAAGAAGAAGACAGTATTTGAATTATAACAAAAGTCGACACTCGTATTTTTCTGCCAGAGTACTAAAGGACGTTTTGAAATGGTCGATCATATCTTACTGATTTACGGACATTAATATTATTAGCAGTGAGGCTGCTATTCGCTTGATGATTCCTACTACAGAAAAAAAGTCACAAATAAGTAATATATTTTAATGTATGTATCTCGTTTCGGCCAACTAAGGACCTCGAATGACGAGTGCCAGTAAGGCTCAGTTTTTGTGTGAATTTACTCACAAGACACATCGTGAATTTTACCGAGGTCGGAGGAACAGCGTCTATTGCTGTATCCGAGAATTACAAGTGCAGTTGTTAGCTGCAGAGCGAACATCATACATCACTGGAAATGAAAAACTTCAAATTTTATCTTGCCCCACCTGGGAATTGAACTCGGGATGACTTGGTTACGAGCGATCGCGCTGACACCGTAGCCACGGAGGGGACACATGTTTTAATATGTATAGTAAAACTTCGTGTATCGGGGGATAGGCAAAGATGCGATCCGGATAATTTAAAATCAGGATAAAGATGTAGTTATGAAAAATTAACAATAAATCAATGAAATACCGGGAGAATAAAACTATTAAGTGCTGTGATACCCGAGTGCATATATTTTTACAAAACGTTATTTTTGAGAAGATTCCGTTAGTCTCACTCGTCCATAACCATAAAGAAATGAAACCTGTATGTTTATACATAATATGCTTTAGTTTCAACTAGCTTATTTTATTTGTGTTCATTACTCTTCGAGTAGACAAATCATTTCTTTCAATTTTAATAATTTCAGAAATTTTGTTGTAACAAAAAAAATTGTATCAAGAATATTTATAATAAACTCTCTTTGTAATTGGAAACGAAGATTTTGACATCAAATTAAATAATATTAAGTTTTTATTAACATAATGATAAAATATCTTCAATTTCTTCAAAAGATGGGATCAGCTACCACATTTCGATTTAACGTTACACACTAAAAAGGGCGTTTCGAATTTTAATTAAACTTCGCACCCTTCATCATCTGTCGTTTATTCACCAGCATACAGCCAACCACAGCGTAGAACTGTGATACAGTGGCAGTGACTGTTAGGGATAAAAATAAACGCACACCTACACCACCCATAAACTCTGAAGCTCAGCTTTTTACACTGAGCTTTGTGAGAGTACAGAGAACCAATGTTTTGACAAATGCACCGAGTAAATTATGCGATTCGGAGAACAGGTTACAAATGGGTAAAAGCCTACTTGACCAAACAACGCACTTTCTGGATTTTATCATTATTTGTGCATACTATTATGCAAGCAATGAATATAAGAATATTTCCGAAATTTTTCTGCAGCACATCTCCAGTGATTTTGATGGAATTTGTAGAACAGAGTGCGGTATTTTGGCATGTCAAACCCATCAAACATTCACTTCCGAATAGATGTTCTTATTGAAATTCTAAATATTGGAAAATACGTATATTTTGGCTTCCAATGAATAGATAACGATGTTTATAATGCCAATGCCAAAGTCAAGGCCACCTAAAATAAAAACAATGGTTAATGTTTCGTATCTTCGATTTGCTGTCCATGTTTACTCGTATTGAAGACTTGGATAAAATCGATACAAATGCTGCATTACCTCACTGAGGTTGGTGAAAGAAAAAGTTACCAGCGATTGGTGTGGACGATAGTGATAAAATCACTTACTTTCTGTTAGTTGCACAGGTACTTTTCAAATGAGAAAAGCGCGACACCGAAATTTTGAGTCTTGACAAATTGCTTTCACCGCGGCTGTTCTTCGAACCTGCATGAAACTCACGAGAAAAGAAATTTGCATCATTGACACTTGCTCTGGAACATGATGAATCATTATTGAATCAGTCGTTCGTACTTTTGTTAATTCAGTAATTTAATACTAAATAAATCTAATTATTCCGTTTTATAACTTACCCGAAATAAATAATTCATTATCTAAATCAGCAGATGCTGCGTTTCATAATTTACGGACTGCGAGCTTCATAAATACCTCCCATTTCTATGAATGTGAATTTCTCATAATTTTGTCAAGTTTTATTACATTATATTACATACTTCAGTTGAATATGTTGTGTCTTTTCAAGTTTGTTATTTATGTAGTGATTTGTTTAAATACCTGTCATTGTAATTCTATGATGTTGTTGATAATTCTTAAAAAATGTTATGGAGTGAGATATTGAAAGTTATTCCAAAGTTTTTATTGTCAGGGAAACTTCTCAACTTTTTATTTTCGAAAAGTTTAATCTCACAGACTTAATGAACGAACGAGCTGTGTAGAAATGGGTGGTTTTGTACCATTTTCATGTTTCCATATAAATCATAAATTTATTCTTAAGTCAAGGTGGAACAAAATATTTTGCACATGATATTTTTTTCTTTTTGATGCCAGTGGTTCTTATCGATCAAGTTTATATAGTTTAGAAATTAAGTTCTATGTTATATTGTAAATTTGAAAAGTCAATTTTAGTACGTTGTTATACACTACTTTTTTGTCTATTTCAATCAGATGTCTATTTGTGGAGGATTAATTGGATTAAGTTGTTTTGGGGTTAAGAAAATGTTCTAATTTCAAGGGAAAAAAAACGAAAAACCGACAGCAGTGGTCTAGTGGCACAGAACGTAGGTAGACTCCGAAGTGATAAGACGTGTCTGGAGAGTATTTACGAAGCGAGACTAACAGTTGAACCTTTAAGTGTGGCGGAGGTTTGCGGTGGTGATCGAGCGTGTGAGGGTGACAATTTGAACAGACTTCAGGAGCTGTGTGAAGTTTTGTGTATCTGGTTCGTGAAGAGAATTTGACTTTCTGGTGAAAAGCAACGAGTTCTTTATTCGTCATGCACAGGGGGGGGAACCCCCTGGTGCATGGGCGGTTAGACGCTGGCCAGCGACCAAGTAAGAAAAATGCTATTCTGCTGGGATATGAAGAAAATATAACGGTGGGAGACTGCGTGAGAGCTGTTGCAGACGTCGTCACAGCAGAAGCAGTGACCTACGCATTAAGGATACGAGGAGGTAGTGTGTGCGTGCATGTAAAAGGAAATGATGTCATGGAGAAATTGGTAAGTAAAGTATTTTTAATGATTAAAGAGATAAAAGTGAAAATACAAAGAAATGGAACAGAGGCAAAAAATATTTCTTATATTGCGTATGTCTGACAATAGAAAATGAGTATTTAACTAATATATTGAGCAGATTTGGACAAGTAGTAAGTCAGATTAAAGAAATTAATTTAGGACTGACGGATGACCTGGCAAACTGACGGATGTAAAATCTTCCATCCGATTCGCATTCGTAATTTTGAACGGGACGACGATCCCAAGTGCAATAAACATTTCGGTACAAGGACACCCATGGACAATATTTCTAAAACAAGAAAATAATTTGTGCTTTATCTGTAGATCAGCAAATCATTTCGCACGCGAATGTACAATGCCACGAAAGGATATTAGCAAAATTAATAAAAGATAGACAGAGAAGGCCGTGAGGGAGGGAGGAAGGCAAGCTCAGACGTCCGTGGAGAGGGCAGAAGGGGAAGGTAGAATCCACCTCACAATGGTGGGCATAGTGCGCGGGAAAAAATTAGAAGATGAAGGAGAGACAAATGAAGGACTTTGTGAGAAGTTGGTTTCCGAAATGTCGAGAGAGGTAGAAGAAGATGGACAAGGCGATATACACTCAAATCATACTAACGCCAGTGTAGATTGTAGTGTATATTACCAGATGGATCCTGCTTCAAAAGAAGGTTCACAAAACAAGAGAGAGACAGTTAATATCCGAAACGTGTCTCGAAAAGCAACCGAACATAGAGAAACCAGGTTGGCTAAGATGATTATGGGTGACAGACAGGTGAAGAAAAGAAAGTATGGAGAGGGGAAACAAGATCTAGGCCAAGAGATACTACCGAGAATTAACACAGAAGAAGAAACTAAGCTTTCGGAAGACCAAACATGTAATGAAGGGGACAGTGAACTTGTAATTGACAGCGTAGGGGAACAATAAGAAGGTGTACAGACACAAATGGAAGAAAATATATTAGAAGGAAATAATGAGATGTCCTCAGAAAAGAAAACAAAAAAAGTAAAAATAAAAAATAAGGTCAAAAAAGAAACCAAGAACAAAGAACCTGAATCAAAAATTACTGAGAAGGATCAAAGCACTGAAACCAATGTGAATGCTTCGAAAAAGGATGGAAACAATATTAAGGATATGGTAGAGAAGATGACGTGGAGTATTGGTTTTGCTGTTACTAAAGCACAACTTTCATATTACTAAATGCAGATACCAGGAAGTATGCTTTACAATTAGCAAAATAGTTCAATAAAAACTCCAAAGGTTTATTTACAGTGATAGAAAGTGCTAAAAACGAATGTGACGATAAGGAAATTCTAGCTCGAATAGTCGGGTTATAAAAAGGTATACTTTTGGGAGAAGTCTAATACTTTTATTACAAACCATTCTAACATCTGAGAAATGGAACATACAACAAAAATAGAAACTATTAATATTTGTGCAATTATTTATGAAACAAAAAACGAAATGCTAAAGGACCATATTAAAGCTAATGAATCGGACATAATATTTCTTCAAGAAGTAGTTACTGAAAATTTTAATTTCATCTCCGGTTTTACAATAATATACAATGTTGGGGAAACGGGAAGAGGCAAGGCCATCCTCTTCAAACAAGGGTATGAGGTCAGCAATGTAGTTATGCTGCCGTCAGGGAGGGGGATAAAATACGATGTTAATGGAACAACACTTGTCAATCTATACGCGCCGTCAGGAAACAACAACAGAAGTGCGAAATGCTTTTTTTCTCCTGAAGATCTTGCTTATTTAATAATAAATAGTAAAGAACATCTCATTATAGGAGGGGATTTTAACTGTATTGGATCGGATCAGGACTGTCAAGGGAAACCAATATTCCGCTCAAGTTTAAATTCTGTAGTAAAAAAACTGAATTTAAAAGATATATGGGAAGAGAAAAGAAAAGACATACTATTTACGTATAAAAGAAGATCTAGCGGTTCTAGAATTGATAGATTCTACGCATCAAAAGAGTTGATTGATAAAATATCATTTATAGATATTGCTTTCGCACCCTTTTCTGATCATCACGCTGTCGTTATGAAAATAGTTCTTCCATCACGACCGATGGCAAGAGGAAGCTCTTATTGGAAGATGAATATTTCACTCCTAAATGACAATGATTTTAGAGATGCATTTATTAAAAAATGGAAACAACTTCAGTCAAAGAAACATAATTATGTTGATGTAGCAGAATGGTGGGAACAATGTGTAAAAGTAAATGTTACGAAATTTTTTAAGTACTATTCCGTACTAAAAGAACGGGAAGAAGAACGAAAGTTAAATTTATATTTCCTCTGTCAGAACGAAATAAGGAAGTCTATTATATCTAAGTGAGATAATGAAAATAAAAAATATTTTCAAGCACTAATCATTAGTATATATAGGAAAAGGATGGAAGCAGCTAAAATTCGGAGTAGAGATTTGATATCGCAAAATGAACTTGCCAGTATGTATCACGTGATTGCTGATAGGAAACGCAAAAGTTGTAAATTTATTTCAGGCTTCCAAAGTAATGAAGGATCGATTGTGAGTCAGTCTCTAATCAAGAATCATGCATATCAACATTTCAAGAAATTTTTCGAGGTGACAGAAGAAAGTAACCACTATGAGCAGATGAAGGACGTGATAAAGTACTTGGAAACTGAACCAGGAAAAAAGGGACATTTTCAAGTCTGATATATCAGTTGACGAGGTTGAGGAAGCAGTATTTTCCGGAGTTAATAATAAATCCCCAGGATCTGATGGAATACCTGTAGAATTCTATAAAGTATTCTGGGAAATTATAGGAAAAAATTTACATGAAGTAATCAAGACAGTTCTTTCAAGGGGAAAACTAACTGAATCACAATATCACGGAATAATTGTTCTCGTCAAAAAGTCACCAAAAGCTAACAATTTAGAACATTATAGGTCAATTACTTTGTTGAACACCGACTACAAGATTATTGCACGTTTTGTGGGAAATATATTAAAACAAACTCTTCCTGATGTAATACATCCTGCACAGGCGTTTACAGTTCAAGGAAGACGAATAATGGATAAATTCAATAATATTAGAGATGGGATTGCATATAAGATAATTGAGGAGGTGGAATATTGTCAATAGATTTTAAACGGGCATTCGATCGTGTAAATCACAAATATCTGCACGCCGTTTTACAAGAGACTGGTTTTGGTAGTGTATTATGCAGCTGGATGCAAACGTTATATGCACACAGTTATTCAAGAATACAAATAAATGGGTTTCTATCGAATAAAATTCCAGTCAATAGATCAGTGAGACAAGGATGTCCGCTGTCAATGATGTTATTCTGTATTGTTCTTAATCCCTTAGTAATAGATCTACACAGAAAATTCAGTGACTCGTCCAAACTTCAAAAAATGCTGTCTGTCAAAGCACATGCGGATGATGTACCTGTAGTGTTACAAAAAGAAGAGGATCTGCAGCAAATTCTAGAAACAATATATAAGTATGGCAAAGAAGCAGGTGCTGAAAGAAACATGTTAAAAACAATAATACTACCCTTTGCCGAAGGATAATTTCAATGAAGTCAGAAAATTAAAGATATTAGGTATATGGTTCTTATCTGATTTAAATGATGCATCAAATTACAATTTTGAAATAGTTGTTAATGCTATGCAAGGAATTGCAAAAGACTCAATATTAAGAGAATAGAATTTACAACAAAGAATATGGTACATTCAGACATACCTACTTTCAAAACTTTGGTACGTGGCGAAAGTGTCACCANTATCGAATAAAATTCCAGTCAATAGATCAGTGAGACAAGGATGTCTGCTGTCAATGATGTTATTCTGTATTGTTCTTAATCCCTTAGTAATAGATCTACACAGAAAATTCAGTGACTCGTCCAAACTTCAAAAAATGCTGTCTGTCAAAGCACATGCGGATGATGTACCTGTAGTGTTACAAAAAGAAGAGGATCTGCAGCAAATTCTAGAAACAATATATAAGTATGGCAAAGAAGCAGGTGCTGAAAGAAACATGTTAAAAACAATAATACTACCCTTTGCCGAAGGATAATTTCAATGAAGTCAGAAAATTAAAGATATTAGGTATATGGTTCTTATCTGATTTAAATGATGCATCAAATTACAATTTTGAAATAGTTGTTAATGCTATGCAAGGAATTGCAAAAGACTCAATATTAAGAGAATAGAATTTACAACAAAGAATATGGTACATTCAGACATACCTACTTTCAAAACTTTGGTACGTGGCGAAAGTGTCACCAATACCAAATAAGCAAATAGCGAGAGTGAAAAAGTTAATAGGGCAAATACTCTGGAGATGAAGCGTATTTAGGGTCCCACTGAATAACATGTGTGCGTCTAAGACAAAAGGAGGGTGGAGCTTATATGATATTAAAGAAAAATGCGACATTTTATTTGTTAAAGAAGTAATAGATTCTTTCAAAAACGTTCAAAGATTTACAAAATACTGGTTCACATATTGGATTGAACACGTCGGTTTGGAAAACCCGCCGAACATGAACTCAGTGCCAAGAAATTTAAAATATGTTAAACACTTCTTGGAAAAATGTGTTTATACTCCCTCAACAAATGAGGAAATTAGAAATGAAAACTTAAAAGATTTTTAAAAAAGCACAAAACAGATCTACATAGAAGTGGTGAAAATGAAGATAAAGTCCAGAATTGTTGACAAGAAACCAAATGTAAAATGGCAATATGTGTGGAGAAATGTTCATGGCAAATTGCTACCAAATGAAGTTAAGGAGACGCGGTACAATGCAATAAATGATGTGATTCCGACCATTGCTAGGCTTTTTGAAATAGAAATGTGTGAGTCTGGGGACTGCGGGTCACGCGGTAAACAAGACACGATACAACATCGCCTTACAGAATGCAAACATGTCAAAGAACTTTGGAACAACGTTAAGAAGAAACTGGCAAGAATATGTAGAATGCCACTGACAGATGTCAAAGAAGAAACCTTAATTGAACCAGACTACCAATATTTTATCAGTTTCGAAAGTAACACTGTCTCAAGGTTCATAGCACATTATGTCCATTACACGATGACAGAAAGACAAAAAAGCGAAGATCTTCAAGAAAATTATGTAAATCAGTATTTGAGAATAACAAAAAATCAAGAGAGAAAGTATTTCTCCAATTATTTAAGAACTATTTTAATGAGCCAGTAGATACATATCGACTAGATATGTTAATAAGATGAAGAACGGAGTGCACAACACCAAGATATAGAAGAAGCTGTAAAATGACAATGGTCTGGTGCACACGCACTACCGCGATGGGGGGGGGGGGCGGTTAGAAAACAAAGTGATAGCGTCTTCGCTTCCTCGTTCCCGCGGAGCGGTAGAGCGTGGGTTCAAACACTGCTCGGCCTATTAGGTGAGGTTTTCAGCTGGAGTTTCCCTCACTCCAGACAAATGTCGATTCGGTACCATAAGTTCCCTAGCAACCTAACATCACTCCTTCCCAATTCTATCTCCCAAGTCCGATGGTTAGGTGGAAGAGCAGGTCTCGTGGCCTGAACCTCACCAAAAGGCATAAAATAAATAAATAATAAATAAGTAAGATTAAATGTAAAGAATTTCTTAATATAATTATACCGAGGGAAGCAGACTCTAGGAATTTATTAGTTTGGTATTCCGAAAGTAATGCAACGTATTTCTTTACTAATACCACTTTTTTAGAGAATGAATCAATTGCAACGATGATAATATATCGTACTATCCAACCCTTCCATTCCCTTTAAACACAATAGGATTATTTTTCGTTTCGTAGAGTTTTGCAATATTGTCCGCAAAAGTGAATATTAATAACAAGAGAAAGCATTGTTTTACCTTCTGCGAAACAATCGTACGTACATGTGTCATAGCAATACTTCACGAAACATTCATTCCATGCAATTTTAATGATATTGTTCCTATTAAAAATTTATCATCCCAGGGAACGATAATGCTTGAAATCATATTGGCATAATTAAAAAGGATTATATCAATCGTATGGCATCGAACATGGAACAGAAGCAAAAGCTATAATTCCTCTCATTCATTATAATCCCTTTTCAAATATGCATACCAAAATTAATTACAAAATTTTGATTTTTAACATAAGGAAAATCGTATGAATGGAATTCAATATATTATCAACAAAAACTGCGACAATTTGTGTAAGTATTTACATAGGAAATGAAACCTTCTAAAACTGGTTTTCTACAAAAATCTATTGTGAGAAGAGACTGATATATTTTCATGCTTTGTTTTTTATTTTTATTTAAGGAAATATTAGTAACCAGCCTTGTGTACTAAACGAAGCGTTTTGGATAGATATTCCACATTAAACCAGGCCCCAATTTTTTTACCAGTATTAATGATGTTTTACTACTTGTTCAACCTATGATACGGTGATTATCTGTGCGACTCACCTGAATGTGTTGTTTATGTTTGACACTTGAAGAAAATTTTAATAGAATATTTTTCAAAAAGTAGCAAGTTTTTATACTTTGAAGATGTTATTTTCAAAGAGAAATTGAAATGGGTTTTTGATGCTCTTTCAGATGACGCAATCAGTTTTTAGAACCTATCTACTATTTTACTAATGTTCAATTCATTAAATGTAAGAATGTAATTTTATTGTTTGAAATGACTGAAAATACCTCATCCACGAATAAATTTTACGTAGATGATTATAAAAATTTAACCCGTTGTCCAATATTTCTAGTTCTTATTTTAAATGGAGGGCAATGAAAAATATTTAACAAATGCTTATGAAAATGTTGTCGATATACCATCATTTTCTCTACAAAAATTTGGTTGCTCCTTCTGAAAGAGGCAAATGGATCTAAAGACATTTCTTCCGAAAGGTGAGTGGTATAAAAATGCTAAAACTTGTATTTTTTTAAGAAAATTCTATTAAAAATTCGTGATGTGATAAAAACAACAAAACGATGTTTCCAGGAAGTACTGCTTATAAGGCCCATTTTCACAGGGCAAGATGCCTGGCAGGTAACCTGCCTGACAAGCTGCGAAGTAACCTGCCTATAAAATCTGTTTACACGGGGCAAGTAACCTGCTTGGCAGCTTGCCTGTAAATTACAAGTGTGCTCGTCGGTCACAAGTCAACAATGACACCTGCGCAACCCCACCTCCATCTAACGAAGTTATATGTCCATGCCACTTGACTCCACTCAACTAAGTTGCACATTATTACCTGGATCTACTAACAATTAGAAAAAATACTAAAAATAATCTACCGTTTCGATGTATTTCAAAATACTTTGAAACGGATTTTTGTGGGAACTGTATACAGCTAATCAAGAAGCGCCAGTATTTTTTTTTGTAATCATATCATTGGTAGTTTCTGTCAGGTATCTTCTGTAAATCATATTTTCTTCATTCTTTCGTGCTTTCATTCTACTTACATTATATAAATATGTTTTATTAATATAGTAAACGAAAATGATAAAGATTATCACAAGCGACATATACCAAGATTATCACATTAATACTTGCACAACAAAGAAAAGGCTTTATGACCCATCCTGGCCCGGGTTTTTCTCCGGTTTTCCTTCGGGTAGAGGCGGATTTATCATACAGGTTCTCTAGGCTTTGTCTAGGGGCGGGTCTATTGTAACAATAAATCGTGAATTTAGTGTTATTTCAATTTTTAAGCACTATACTCAGAATAATCTATAGTTCGATAATAACTTACATGTAATTTTTTGCTTAAAATTACAAACATATTGACATTCTATTAGTATTATAACTCGCAGCTAACTTTTTATCTTATCTAGGAATTTTTGCTGAATTTTTTGAATCCGCCTCTGCCTTAGGGCCCTTGATCGGAATTGATGGGATGGTCCCTTGCTTGCTTCCGGAGAGTAAATTAGTTTTTTTTCCCTCCACGTGGTCATACGCAGTTTGTACTGTTTTTTGACAATAAAATTTATTTATTTATTTATTTATGATACTTCAATATATTCCTTTTCATGAAGACAAGAAAAAAAGTTTGCCATTGAAACAGAAAAGTAACTACTAACGAAAATGTTGCAAAATACCTAAATTATGAGAATATTGACAGTAATAATGAGACCAACCCCTCAGTAAGAGCCTTTACACACTCAGCGGAGCCTAAACATAGAATCCACCCCTACCTGAAATTGGGGAGTGACTAGGTTTTCTCTGGTTACATTCAAAAACCACATAACAATTTCATCTAAAATTTTATTCTTCCAAGCAATGTCAAAAGTATTAAAATACATAAATCACATTCTGAATATATGCACATTAGTTCATAGGCAGATCGCAACATGAGAAATAAAACATAATTGATATTTAAAAAAATATATAAATGACAAATTAGCTTCTTCTTGTTATAGAATAATAAAATATGTCTACATCATTTTCCACATATAAAAGCTTCTTTTGGCAACACCCTTAAAGTACAAGTCAAAATCTGTCTTCTTATGCATGGTCAACGATTCAGAAAACTTGTTGAATTTTCTCATTCTAAAGTTTAAAGTGAATTCTTTTAATTTTTACATAAGTAATGATTTCTTCATTAGTTTTTGAGAAACTCACTATCTGATACCAACTATAGTTATATCACCAAACTGATCTCAACCAAAATATTTTTACACAGAGGGCTGGAAATATTAATGATGAAATCATTTCTCCTACATGTGAGAGGTTCGAGATCCCAATACATTCTATCAAAAAATATTTTTTTATTTTTTTATTTACTCAATACTAGAAAAATACATTCACCATTACATTGTAATATATCATACAATATAGAGCGGAACTTGTCGAATATACAATTAACAAAATATTGTCCACTCACTGGAACACAAAATGAAAATTATCTTTCTTATATAATATAGTTAATTTTTTAAGCAACAAATATAATAGTAATAGGAATACAATTATTAATTAAGAAAAAATACAATTAGACCATAGAAAAAAATTGATTTCTCATATTATGTTAATCAGTGGAGATGTATTTATCCTGTATTAACGTACCAATTTTCTCTTCGAACATGATTTTTGTATGAAGTCTTTAAAAGGTCATTTCGTGGATCATTTAAAATCTTATGGCAATGATTGCACTTATTTTTCACATATTTATGTCTCTACAACATAACTTCCTTTTATCTGTTGTAAAAAAAATTATATTTCTTGTTGGTCTAACTGAATTGATACAAATTAACTTCAAATTACTATAACTTTAGGAAGGAGATTCTAACATTAATATGAAATCAAATGTAGGAGATCTTTCTCTTTTTTATGTACAATATTCAATATTTTTCTGTAATTTCTTGAGTGATTTTCATACATTTCTAGAAGCACCTCCCAATGCTATTATTCCATATGTAGTATTACAATAAGATGAAACATTATATCGTATATCACAGATATTATTTTTGGTATCATAATATGTGATAATTTATGAATTGTTAATAGAGTATATTCTATATCGACACAAGCTTCAAAAACTAACCCTTTTGTAATTAAAGCTTCTCAAATGTTCCTCTTTAATAAATGCCATACATTATTCTACTATTTTTTTCCATTATATAATCAAGATAAATAAATAAATTCAAACATTTGATCTTTTATTTTGAATGATCATGATAATAACATTGAAATGTGTACTTACAACACATAAGATATATAGTAATTGTGAAGAAAAAGGTTGTAAGTTGTCAAGTTATTCACTCAAAAATTACTTGGGAGTTTGATCTGGTAAATACTCCAGTGAAATTGCAAAATAGAAACAATAACGGAGAAATTATTACCTGCCAGACAGCTTACCCCGTATAAACGGGCCTATATGGTTATATTGCATCATAGATGTATAAAGAGGTTTTATTGAAATTGGTGGGATTTAAAAAAGTGTAGGCAATCTTGAGGTTTTTGGGCTTTGTGTTACCATCAGTAATATACAATACAACTTTCTAATTTTATGTTTATAACATCTTGTCTTGTTTGCGTATGTATCCCAAGAATTTTCATGCTTTTAGAATACTCGAGACATAGCAAACATTTGATGAAATTGGAAACTTACAAAATCTCCTTCATTTTTAAGTTAAAAAATAAATTAAAAAAAAATTATTGTCAAAAAACAGTACAAACTGCGTATGACCACGTGGATGACAATAAACTAATTTACTCTCCGGAAGCAAGCAAGAGACCATCCCATCAATTCCGATCAAGGGCCCTAAGGCAGAGGCGGATTCAAAAATTTCAGCAAAAGTTCCTAGATAAGATAAAAAGTTAGCTGCGAGTTATAATACATATATAATATCAATATGTTTGTAATTTAACGCAAACAGCTTGTTTCCTTATCGTGAGCTATCTGTGGGAATAAAACAATGAGGTTTGATTCATACCTATAATAAAACTGTTAGACGCGCTTTCAGTGCCAATAATTTAAGCTTCACGCCAAGTTACTTTCAATAACTGCAGAACCTGAGTTTCCTTTGTTCCCGCGCAGTGGTAAATTCTTTCGAAATATCAAGTCCTCTTCATCAGCAATGAAGTTTAGAGTAAAACTTTCTAAGATATGGTAGTTAAAGATTTTTCATACACTTATATGAAGTGAGATCCAATATTATTTTGGTCCGTTGAACCAGAAAGTATTATGTGTATGTGGAGGAATGAAGTATCGCAAGCTATAAATTTCAACACTTGAATAAAAGTGCAATTGATACGTGGTCATAAAAGCCATATTTTTCATGATGAATCTGTGATGATAGATACAACTAGGAAGTTGTCCGACAAAGAACCAATATTTAGTAGAAAACATATAGCTATAGTTCTTCACATATATCATAAATTAATTTCGTTTATGTTTTATTTATTGTTGAATGCATTTGGGTGAATTTAGAGTTATAATTAACCTTAATCTCTGTTCTCATGATTGGTTGGTATAAATATAACACATGTTTTCAAGGTTTTCTGAACTTGTGACTGATAATAACCTTACGTTGAGCTCTAGAAACTGAAGTGAGGAGGATAAGTTGCACCCTCATATCTTAGTTCTAATCCCCAGGTAGCACATGTGGGGTGTGTGACCACGACGTTTGCTCGAGCGGTTTCCTGCAAATCCTCCCCAAACACAGCCCTCAGGAGCTCGGCGATAGTCACGCCGAGGCCAGACGGGGGCCCCGTTACCTTGTTTCCCGATATCTCGGGCCTTACTGCGCTACTATCGTTCCGCCGTCGAATAAAGGGACACAGTGGCAATGCGGGCGGGAGGCATTGGGGAGAGCACTCCCGGAGTGTGCCAAGCGATCTACGTAATTGGCAAGGAGAGAAAGATGGCACCGAGAGAAGCGGAAAAGAGAACCAAGAGAAGGTTAGAGGCTGTAGGATTGCGTACTGATTGGGGGAGACACATATAACAAGAGGCGGTTCCTTCGGCTCGTATTTTGTAAAAGGGAGATCCACAATAAAGAAATCTCTAAATTTCATTCCTTTGTTTCGATTCCGTCAATTCCAATCCTTTCCGTCTCGCTGAACATCGTTCCTGCTCATTATTACACTTTCTCCGTTACGAATTTCACCCAACAGATGAAAACAGCCTAATAGTTTTTCATGTGTGCTGTATTCACTGTCTTCGTTTTTTTACTTTCATACTGTGACATGTTCGATCTTACCGCCCCAATCTCCTTCGTTTACATCGCTGACATCTCCCTTGTCATGTCTCCTCTGATTCTTGGTGCACTTCTTCATCTGCCTCTTTCTAGCCCCTCTCTTCCACCCACTGTCAACATGCTGCTCCTCATTCCCTCCATCGCCGTGCTCGCCTCCCTCGACCTGAGCCATCCCCCCATGGTCGCAGTGTCCTATTGTGCTGGCGTGTCGCGGTCGGTTGCCGCTAAGCCACTGTCCGCCGCCGCCGCACGGCATACACGTTGTCGTCCTGTTGTCCCACTGTTTCACGCCCGAACGGCCCGATCGCCTCCCTATTATCGTGGCGTGAAATGCTACATCCCGTTCGAAGGAATGGTTAGTGCGAAGAGAGAGGCTGGGAGGAAACTGCCCTGTGTGCTTCTGAATGCGCGCCGCCATGACGGTCTGGGAATAGCCACCAATATGAATAACAATTCGAGGCTGAATGTGCATCGGGTGCGGCGCAAATCGCCTCGTGTCGCACGTGAAAAAGATAATGGCTCCGTTGCGGTTTATCTCTGCCGTGAGAGACGTGTCTCTGATTTGTTCCTGATGGCAGATGCAGCGCGTTTGCAATTTAATTCCGAATTCTTGTATCTGACTGTGAGTGTTTGTTCATTTGATGCGAGTGATGCGCTTAGAAATCAAATACCTCCATTAGTGAGATACATGTTAAAGGATTTTTGAAGATTTGTCTGTCATAATTAAGGTTAAATATTTTAATTTTAAATGGACAAATGTTTATATTCTCTAGGTTCTCTAGGCTTTGTCTAGGGGCGTGTTTATTGTAACGGTAAATCGTGAATATGGTGTTTTTTCAACTCTTATGATTTTTAAACACTATACTCAGAATGATCTATAGTTCGATAATAACTTTTACATGTAAATTTGCAAACATATTTGCGTTGAATTACAAACATATTGACATTATATATGTATTATAACTCGCAGCTAACTTTTTATCTTATCTAGGAACTTTTGCTGAAATTTTTGAATCCGCCTCTGCCGTAGAGCCCTTGATCGGAGTTGATGGGATGGTCCCTTGCTTGCTTCCAGAGAGTAAATTAGTTTATTGTCCTCCACGTGGTCATGCGCAGTCTGTACTGTTTTTTGACAATAAAAATTTATTATTATTATTATTATTATTATTAGTGTTCAATGCAGTAAACTCAAACTTCCGACCTTCAACTAGGACTTCATCAGAAGTGTAAATATAATAAATGTTGTAGCTTCATTGTGACATAACTAATTGTCTATAAATATTTCCATTAAATCTACATAATAATCGAACAATAGCATTCCAAAAAAAAAAAAAAAGAAAGTGGATAAGCATGTATTCGAGTCAATTGAAAATTTGAATTTTCCAAAGTGACATTTCTTAAATTTATAAATATATTCTTATATTTATCTCCTGGCGGTGCAGAAATGATAAATCCGCCACTGCCTTAGGGCCCTTAATAGGAATTGATGGAATGGTTCCATGCTGGCTTCGGGAGAGTTAGTTAGTTTATTGCCCTCCACGTGGTCATACAAAGTTTCTAACGGCTTCTTATACGATAAATTTATTATTATTATTATTATTATTTAATGTTAAGAGTTATTAGTAGACTTTCTACGTAATATATATTCAGTGTATTAAACAACAACAAAAAAATAGTATACTTAGAGAAGTTGTACAACTTGAAAATAACATTCCTTTCACAAAACCAAACGGAAATTCAATATTTTGGAATGTGACCTTTGACATAAAATTGACTCCAAGTGCATTAATAATTTAACCTTAGACAAGAATATGCTAATTATTCGCTCTGAGGTTTCGTGTGATTGTAAAATATTCAGTTAACGAAGTTTCATAGATATGTCAAAAATTTAATGAATTTTAAAGAAAAAAAGAGAAAAAGTAATGTGAAACTCAATTCTCTCCTGTAGTCAGTGATGGAATGAAGACAGACTAACATAAAATTTGTTTATTTCACCGTTGAATAAAAAGAATATTTATAATTAAGAAGCATTATGATTGAAATATATGAGCAGTGTTTTGGACGTGGTGAGTGATGAGAGACATGAATCGAAGAAATGGAAAGAGGAATAAAATTGTATTTTGATAAAGCTGACTTGGCAATTTAACTCACCGTAGACACGTTCATTATTTTTTATGCAGGAAGAAACTGAAGGTGCAAAAATGCTCATGAAAATTATCTTACTCTTTCTAACGGGTTTCATATTAGCGTCTAGTTTCGCAAATATTAATTCTGAGAAGCTCTCTGTGATAATCATTACCAAAAAATCACTGAAATATTAATCAGTATATTTTGTATCTTAAAATAGAAGGGAAATCGTACAAGTTTTCAAATTATTAGCGCACCTAGTTTTTAGAAAATATAAAAAAATTAACACGAGTTTTCTCCTGAAGAATCCGTCATAACCATCCTACAGTTTTCGTAACGAAACTATTGCAAAATCAGATATTTCTCTTGATAGTTCAATTGCTATGATGGTCAAAAGATGGCGTGGACGCATGCATAGTCGGGAGGCTAATATGTATTATGCCTTAACAATCGGAAAAATCGATGTGATGACATATTATAATGTATTTTTACTAATCTTATTTTATTAATGTATTTTCACTTATCTCCTATATGGGGATGTGTCTCAGGTCTTCCGGGGTTTAGGTCTGGGTGGAAATGGTGTACAGTTGGGGAAGGCGAGCTGGTGGTGTAGCGGTTAACATCTTGAGATCAAAGCAAGAGACCCGGTTTCGGGTCCCGGCTGGTCGCCATTTTCATCTGACTGAAAGTTATCACATATATTCTCCACGTGTAGGATTCACGGAAGAAATATGTACTATTTTTACTAAGTTTTCAATGATTTTTCGTACCGCGAGGCAAAATGGTTATCAGGCGTAGCACGTACACATTTTTGGGTACTATTCGAGGTATTTGGAGCGTTTTTTATTTACTGGTGTCATTTAGAGCATTATTCAGATTTTAATTCTTTCTCACAACGGTTTCAACACAACTCGTTGTATTTGTATATAATTTTATTTTTTAGAAACACCAATAGTAGCAACATTAAACATGTAATGTATGAATATGTTTGCATAATTTTTCTATCATGGCGTTTATTGAGTTTTATGTGCTTCCAGTAAAAACATGTTATTGGTACTTAGAACGTTTTCCATTTACTTGCCTCAATTTTCCTCCTCCTCCTCCTCCTTCGTAGCGTTCCTCTTCCATGTTTGTGATGGCCTCTGGAAGTGGTAACATGTGGTTCTTCGATACAGGCTCTACCCTTCAGGTCTTGATGAGAAGTGAATCACTTGAGTTCGCCGTACGGTTGGTCTGCTGAAGCGTCTGCGCTTTCTTCGTCTCGTTCTCTTTTCTTCGAGTTTTCTTCTCCTCCTGTCTTAAATAGTCAATAGGATTTATCTGTTCCTGGTTCTTACCGAAGGCGATGGTTGGCAAGAAATTTTCTTTTTTGTATACAGGGAAGGTACTTTTTGCCTTTCGCCGCAGCGCCGTATCCAATTCGTTTCAATCAACGTTTCTCTGCGTTCAAATAATGTTTTCAATCGATTATAAAGTATTAATATAATTAGGTCACTTCTAGGCAAGTATTATATTGTATTACTCAAACGTAATGCATAAATTCATTCTTAACTTTTCCTCTGGAATCGAGACGATTAACTGAAACTATTCCATCTTATTTTTTAATTTAAAGTTTTTTAATTTAAAATTTATGATTTCTGATACTTGAAGACCTGAGGTATTTCCGTATATTATCATTAAAACAATTAAAAATATGTTTCTATGATGTTCCCAAAGCTTCATAAATACCATAAACAAAAAAATATTAACTTAAAAGTTACCGATAGTAAGAAACCAACTCTAGTGTTAAAATACATATTTTCAAATGTGTCTAATGCCAAATCATTTGCTGTACATTTGGTGGAATATTTTATTTGTTTTGGTTGTTTGGCAGAGTACTAACGAAATATTGTTCTCTCAAAATATCACTAAAACGTTGGTCTCAATTTGAAAATGCTGTTGATTTGATTCACCCTGCGTGCGTAGTAAATCATGTCCTCGTCAGCAAATGATGTGTACAAATCTTGATGCGTTGATCTGTTTCGGGCAGAATATTTCTTGTGTTTTAGCGTTCAAAAAGGAGTTTTCTCTCCATCTAAAATATATTTCTTTATATAAAATAGTTTGGCTTCTGTTTAACGCTCTCTTCAAAAATTGGGAAAGGGCTCTGATGACTTCGATGTTGGCGGTCCCTAAGGCCTCTTTTTAAAAATTAGTACGAAGTTCATACATTACTAATTCTAAATTATTTCGTTTTAACCATCACATGACCTCCCCACCCAATCAGATTCTGTAATTTGTTTTTTATGGTCACGTTTGATTTTGTTCCCTCTCCCACCGCAAATAACTAGTAATGTAGACTTATTTATTTGATAAAAAAATATATCCAAGAATTTCTGCACCTAAATTCGCTGTAACATCCCAGTATATACTACACTCCGCGGCTACAGAGGATTTCACTTGAACATCGTAGAGAATATGTATTTAGTCCACGCTCCAGTTTGTTTTCACGGTCAGATTCTTATAAATATTTTAATATCTGAGGGCTTTTGCAGGAAATAATATTTTCCAAAAGTATGTTTATTTGTCACATTAATTGGATTATTTTTAAACATGTTGATTTTTGATGAAAACTACATCCAATATTCTGCAGAATTATTTAATTTTTTCGTGCAATTTTAATGATTGTGATCCTTTTTTGTATTTGGTCTGTATACATCACTGGTTTTATTGGATTACGTTCAGTTCACGCATTCCAGATTTTTATGACCGATGACTTCCCGGAAATATTATATATGGAGTATTTTTTGTGACTAATGAGATGTTAGTTTTATAAACATGGAACAAGTATTTTTAAAAATTTCAATCTTTGCCTTTGATCTAACTTTTGATTAAAAGTATCCTTAATAAGTATCAATCATCAAAAGTGACGCTTTCGACTATTCGCTTCACTACAACCTTCATATAGACCTAGTGGTCAGGTTAGTCGACAGATCGTCCCAAACGTCGTGTCACCGATAATTTGAGCTCCCGAATGCGTTAATGAGCTGCAGTCAATTAATTTCGCTTTCCGATCTGTTCGTTTCCATTGACCCTTTTACTAAATTCAATATTTCCGTGTATGCTTCACGTTTTACACAATTGCGTAATTTTCGCGTACTCTCTCTCTACAATTCAATAATAATTGCCATAATTACTTAGAGCATGTCTTTCATTGAAACAGCGTAAATGCTGTATCTGATATTAAACTCTTCCGATGCATATTGCTGATGTACTGTTTTCTCATTGTTGCATCAGCGTAATGAAAGAATCGCTATTTTAAAATGTACTATACATGCATAATATTGACTGAAAAGGAAATGTTTCATGTCTGATAGAAGTTAAAATTGTATACAGTTGCAAGGAATCTCTTCAATTAATCAAAATTATATTGGAGTGACGCATAATTTTCCAAACTGTTATTGTATTTTGACTCTTAAGACTTTTTAAAACTTTACATGGTCTATTGGTCAAATGAAACATTCAAATGATCATGGTTGTAATTCATAATTACCGTGAAGCATTTCCTTTTCAAAAGTCAAAACAATGGTTTACAAAAACCAGGCTTTTGTGTCTTCAAACATGATGATATTCTTCATAAATCCTGTTGGACTCATCATCTCTATGTTATTTTCTTTGAAGGAAAGCATGACTTAATTTTTGTTGTTGTTGTGGGGCTTTAGGGCTCGTCAATGGCAGGGTCATTAGAACCCTGTTTAAAATTAAATGACCATAGGGAAGACCATTAGAACATAACTGCTCTTTCTGTTTAATCTGGACGTTCATTTGACTCTGATTATCGGTTGTAAATGTTTGAGTAACCCGACCATGTGCTGTAGGAGATACTCGTCCATACTACACTCAATTTCAAGGGAAATATTTTTTCAGACATGTCTGCAATTAATGATATCCCTTTTGTTAATAATTGACAAAAATGCGGTATGCCTACGTATCAATAAGAAGCAAAATATTTGGAGATAAAGGCATATTTTATTATTTTAAACTTTCTTCTCAAAGATTTTTAAGGGACCACCTAACATGCCTCATTCCCGACTAGGTAAGTTAAACGCGGTGAGAAAAATTGGGCAGGATTCTAGAATAACAGACTTCTGGATCTTGGGAACAATTATAAGTTTGCAAATGTCTTAACACTCCATAGAAAGTTGGAGGTATTTTGAATATTTTTTCCTTTCTGTCTTGTTAATGTTATCTGCTGTGTCGGTGACAGCAGTATGAACGCGTTTTCTTAGAGTATGAATGCTTTTCGTTTATTACTATAATTTCCGTGTCCGTTATAATAAGGAACTCCTTCATTTACCAAAGTGAGATAAATGTAATGAGCGGTTTAACAATGCCAATTCAAGACTATTTGCCTATACGTTAAATTTTGTGATGAAACAGAAATCGAAGGTCCCTAGGACGTCGCAGCGCTTTGCGAGGAGTAGAACAAGCAGCCTCGCGGCAAGGCACGTGTATGTTTCAGTTCCTTTTGAGCTTCTCAGAATCACAATGCTCTGTGAGCCACTTCAATTTACTGTCGGTCATGGTTCAAGTCATGGTACCTTAAGTTGCTGCAGCTGCATTGGTTGCTCTTTCAAGGAGAAAAAGGAGAAATCAGAAAAGAGAACATCCCTGGTGGATGAAAGATATCTTTCGTTGGCATTTTGAATGTGGAAGCAGGCTATTACCTGACAAGGTGCTTAATGAGACAAGATAATTTATTTTCGCAAATTAATAATCTTTGTAAAAGTTTTGTTTATTTCCACGGTATGTCTATCGGCAGAGGCGGATTTAGGCACAGGCAATGTAGGCCATTTCTTAGGAGCGCAAGATTCTTGGGGTGCCAATAAAAAGCGACGAAAAATAGCAATATTCCTAATTTATTATTATTATTATTATTATAAATTATACTACAATTAACGTCCAAATTTTACATTATTGATTTAATATTATTATAATTTTGTTCTATATATATTTTTTAATTTTCTATAATTTTTATTTAATCATAATTTTAAGTTTTTTTCAATCTTGTAAGTGTAAGTTCAAATTAAAAATGTTTATACTACTATTTACCTTATAGTAATAAATATGAACAATAAAAATATATAAAAATTTATTATTATAAAAACATTATAAGTAAATAACTAAATTTATAGATATAAAATCTGCTCTAAAAGGGCGCTATATTTACTACTGTCTATGGACGCCAAACTTGTAAATCCACCTCAGTCTATTGGGAGGAAGATTTTCGGTTCATGATATCCATGATGCTTCTTAGATTCGACAATTGAATTCAATATTGATGTCATCCTCTCCACAAGTCGTCTTCTGAAGGCACTTAACTAATCAGAGAAGTCTCATTCCATTTTATGTTTTAAACTATTTTACTTCGATGACTTTCTAGACAATTTTTATTGTTATCTTGTACTTAACATGCATAATGATCATTTTCGTAGTTTTTGAACTCGTTTAGTGTATTTCTCGCCAATGTGAAATTCCTTATGGAGACCTCGTAAAAACTTAAGGTTGCATGAAAAAGGTAAATGAAAAAAATATATATATAGTCTGGTGTAAATATTAATTTTGTAGTAAATTATCCAGAATTTGTGTTGATTCATGGGAAATGGTAAAGTGGAAAAAAAATAATTCGTAGGATAAATATTTCGAAATAATTATAATTATAGGATTCATAAGTCACTTTCCGTTTAAAATACCAAGAGAAAATACTATAAATACGTTTAAAGTATTTTTGGTTTTATAGCCATTATAAGCACAATCTCAAGGATACTTCTTTTGCCAAAAACGATGTAAATAGTTTATGACAACACGATAACATGAGTGAACATCATAACTCTTTTTCATGTTTTTTTTTTGACGATTGAGTTAAAATAAATAGATATTATGGCGATAATTCATTGTACTAATAGGAAATTCGTATGAATATGGATATTATTTAGAAATGTCACTCAAATAGAATTGGCAACATTATTAAGCATCTTATTAAACTCCCTTCTGCAAAAAAAAAAAAACTTGTGGGAAACCACAAGGTTGAATCGAAAAAGGGATGAGTCTACAATACATTACTGTTGTGGTGAAACTTAGATTTCGCAGTTTTTAAAAAAGGCACTAAGACGTATTAATAAAATATCACTTGTTATAATTCTATGGAATAATAGACTTTGAATGTTGGGATTAATTCTTAACTACGATTATAGTACGTTCCTTAGTTTTTTGTTCCCCTTTTCACCAAATCTGAACCAGTTATACAATGTTTTAACCAGTAGAATTTAGATCACTGTTTATCAGTCACGGTTAACTGACATCCAGTAAAATTTCGATGAAATTGAACTCCAAGGCACTGTCATGGCGGATGATCATATCAGCTGATTTTTATGACAGCAGCACACTCGTTCATTTCGCCGTCTATTCCGTTCGTGAGGAAGAAAGTAATCGGTGAATCACGGCCATAGCAAATCATTTTCTAGTAAAATAATTACATTAACGAGTCAATTTCATTTCTAGTTTTGTGTGAAGGTATATTAACTTTCATTCGCACGCTTGGTTTGACAAAATAAAATATTTTTTGACAAAACTAATGTCCAGGCGTGATTCGCACCTTCATATTTGTATTTTCTTACTTGAGTTCAGCACGTTGTCCGATTCGGTACGTTGTCAGCACTTTTATATCCTTGTAGTTAAGCACGTTGACAGGTACACTGAGGAGACTAGGAGTTATTAGGAACAACGATACATGAAGTTGTGTCGTACAATAGAGCAGTTCTGTAAGTACAATATTTATATTCAATCTGAAATATTGTATGAACTATAATTGTTTTAAGGTCTCTTCAACCTGTTTTACCAGTTATCTGAGGCATCTACCTCTGAATAGTTCGCGCATTCTGTCTGTATTCTTCACTCTATTTTGTTATACATACGTTACTTCTTCTATGGATTTCTTTTTCAATTTTATCGAAAGACTAATTTTTGAGATGGAGTCCCGAAATAATTCAAATTTAAAGTGAGATTTAGACGTTTTTCAAGAAGAATTCAGGCATTCATTTTCAAGAAGTCTCAGGTTTATCGGTAACAAATTCCTATTCTAAAAAAAAAAAGTAGTTGAAGGTGGAACTCCGCAACGCCTTGTCATAGGATATTAAATTAATAAATTATGACTTATTCTTACATTAATGAATTATGTACGTCCATGTTTGGACCAAAACTTCTTTTGCAATCTACCAGAAACCTACAGTACGGAAAACATGGGAAACTGAAGATTGAACTCCTAATCGAATAGTGGAGAAACATCGTCAATGTCCGAGAGGTTAAGTGATTAATTGACTTGTCTGCTAAAAGAGCAATACAATTACGCACTCAGCAGACGAGATTTAAAGCGAATCAGGGACTTTAGCGTGGGACATGTTGAATGTCATGTGAGGATGAGGACGCTGTGGTCAGCCAGTTTTGTTGATTCTGTGGGGAACTGCAGGAAAAAGTGTGGATTTTAATGCACTTCTGTGAACATAAATCGCCAAATTTTTCATTTATTCCCCCCAAAATGAAGTAAAATCTGCGTAAGATCACGTCGGGGACAAAAAGTTACTGAACTCTGTAAAAGCAAGCAAGTAATGATTTCATGAATTCCTATCCAAGAAATCTAATGAAAACCGAAAAACAAATTCCGGACGTGTTCGGCTTCATAGTAGTGTATTTCTGTAAAATTATTGACTTACTGACGCCCCTTTTGATGGATAGGGACGTGTTGTCTCCCTGCAGTCATGAACTTCTCTCCACACAAATCAATAAGAACATTGGATTGGCGTTCTCAAAATGAGATCTTGAATATTACAATGAGAAGTTTTTTGATGATTCTTAAGAAATATATTATATCATAATGGAAAGACGCTCTATTCCACGAATGATATTATTTCTTCATTCTCGCATGATGAATATCGTGGTATAATTAATGTCTGGTTCATCTTTTGCTTTCAAGCCATCACAAACAATAAATACTTTCCTACGCACGAACGCATCAATAAGTTTACATCAACCTATATTGGAGTTAGTTTTAAGAAAAAGTTTTTTTTTCCTTTATGAATCGCATTTTTACCCTTCGTGTTTGGACTACGTCATCTTCAGAATTGAGTGTTGTGGGAGGATTCGCTGCGGAGAGGTGAAAATATCATAGCATGGTTTTGGGTCCAATGCCTGGCACGTAAACCATATCATCGTCAGGGTGAATAAGCATGGATGCATTTTGTAAGGGATGTTTGATGTCTCCCGAAGTCTTTGTTCCCCCCTCATTCTTGAATCGCATATGTTGTTCGCAGGTGTGTGGAACGCGAGCGCACAAGGGCGTGACTGCATCTAGCCCGCTGGGTCCGCCGCCGGGTATGTCTCTGGGCTTGGCGCCTGGAGCCACGCTGCATAAGCTGGGGCCGGAGGTGGTAACAGCGTCGCATCGCATGCAGGAGAGCTGTATATAGACCGCACGCCGTCAGCCAAATTTATATTGTAAATAAAAAACAAAATAAAAAGTTTACGTGTATGAAATATTATGTGTTTCTTTCCTCTCATTTTGTTTGTTGGTTTCCTGGTTTTGATGCTCTAGATGCAGCTTTGGATTGATATTTGCTTTGTTCGTTTCTGTTGCATCACGACATTATTTATGAAAGTACCAAACTACATTCGTAAACTGCATCGGTTTATGTATTTCCTATTTGACTAGAGTTTATGTTGAGTATTGGATACTCAGAAACTGTGGTAAAATATTTTGTTAAAATATTCACATAAGTGATGGTATCGAGCAATTTCTCGTTAATTTCAATTCTTTTAAATAGTATTGCTGAGACTTACTCATTGTTAATTCACGCAAATGCGACTTTTTTCAGTTATGACACTCGGTGTCCCACAATTGATTTAAAGAATTCTCTATCCATAATGAAAATAATAATATTTTCGTACGTCAATCAGAGATCAAACTGGGACGAAGTTCTTTCCGTGTTTACAGTTCCTCTAATGCTCAAACATACGGGTAAATGAGAGCAGTTCAAAATACGTTGTGATGGAAAATAAAGTTTTATTCGAATGTACCCGTGAGTAGGAAGGTGATGTGAAATTGTAGGCTACTGGAACACGTGAAATGATCCACAATTAAAATGATCGATAAGTGAATTAAAATTTACGACGCCCTATATTCTTCCGGCAATTTTGGTTCAGAGTTCTCTTCTTGCATCGAACGATAAATTAGTTGGCAGCATTTACGCTGTCTCGTGCAATTTTGGGTTCTACGTGCGCGATACCTGTCAATACTTAAAATCACTAAAATCATCTTATTAACAGGTAAACTTCCATGTCTACGCTGTGATGGTTTCTGGTTGTGAAGGTTATTCCGCACCATCAGCCCCTCTCTGATATGTCGGTGGCCTCAAGAAAGAAGAGAAACAACACGTCGTCATAGAGGCGAAGGAGCAACTGGAGGAGAGCCAAGTATGACCCTCGACTGCGATGACCATAATTTGTTTCCTTTGCCGTGGCGAGATTAACATTTACGACTAATTTGCGCCCATTCTCCGTGAATTTAGATGTAATTTTGGGATTTATTGGGCGATGACAAGGGAATAGATAGAATTCGTTCGCTTAACTTCCAACACTCTGAATCACGTATCCTTACAAGGAGCTACGTACGATATTGTCAGCAGAACTCTAAGCTCCATGTCAATCATCCACACTCATCTTTCACTCTGACGGCGCAAAAACACGAATATATACCAAAAATAAAACTATTATCTACAAAGGAACAATCATTTTCGTATTTATTTTTCCCACAATACATCCAATATATTTAATTAATGTCTCACAGCGAGGTTCAGGTCATGAGACATCCTGGCATTCTCCTCCTCTCCTGCTTAACCACGTTGTGGAGGAGGGTATTGGGAAGGAGAGATATTAGGTTTCTAAAGAACTGAAGGTATCGAACCGACTCTTTTCTGGAATAGGCAGGGAATGATCCAGCTGAGAATTCCTCCTAATTCGGTCGCGCGGAGGATCGAAGTGCTCAGCGGTACGGTGGAAACGCAGATAGTATCACTTCCGTTGTCGTATATCCCACATCAGGAATAGCCCGACGCTGTTGAACCAAAAATATATTTCACTATGAACTCAAAAACCCTTAAACAGAATAAAAGCTCTTGTTATAAATTAGAATAGTACTTTCTAATATCTTTTATTGGGACCTAGTAAATTTATGATAGAATGTGTCCCGTAATGGTTAAATACCATTTGTGGGGTTATAGAGAGTCTAAAACAATGAAAGCTAGAGAATATACTTTCATAAACATATTGAAAGTATTTAAGTTAAATAATTACAATTTGATTTTTCTGTAAGTTTTCACACATTCAGAAACATACACGTTTTATTATATGAAGCAATACATTAGAATTTATGTAACATCTTCAATAATTTGGTTGCTTAATTTTCTTATAAAAAGTTACCACTTATTACCGTCTTTTTCAATCTGAAATAGTTAGAAATAAGCACCAGTCATCGATACGCTTATCCTCTGTAGCCACGAAGTTTTTAATGGATTTTTCAATAAGTTTTTGCTGACGACTCAATTTCTCAAAAAAGATATCCGTAACCAGTGGCTTTGAAGTCCTTCAATTAGGTTAGTGGATAAGGTATTTCGATTCAACCTACTAAAGTCTTTCGCATTGGTATTGGTAAGAATGATATTTAAAACAAATATTTAATTTCATCTTCAAAAAATTTATTATTATTAGAAATTTATTATAATTTATAATCATCAGGTAATACTGGACTTATTAGTAGCTGAATAATTACTTACAAATTCATAAACATATTATCTATGGTTATTTATTTTAAGTATGTGTATTCTGTTGTATGTAAGTCAATAACACTGACGTATTGCGCCTGTAATGAAACATTTGCACGAGATGAAGCCAATTTCATTAAAAGTACTTAGTCATATTCGTATGTCTTTCTCCAACACGTAGAAAGTGGCGTATATTCATTAAATCACGGAGAATTACGATGTATTAATTCGTTAAGTATATAATCCTTCACCCAGGGATAAACATTTGGTAATTCCTGAATAACGTTAACATCCCTTTCACTCTTATCTCACTTTCACTGTGCTCGTTTCCTTCCCTTTTCACCCTCGCTGCGTTTACTTCCGAGACTGAGCAAAAGAAAGAACATCAAAAAGTTTATAGCAGAACTTGGTTGTTTTCAAACGTACGTTTCGAGTTCTTGCAAGTTTGATATGCCCTCAGGGTCCAGTGCACAACTTGTACCCTTGTACACAGAGGGCGAAGTTGCGTCCCGAACGCAAGCTCCATTGCGGGATGGTGCGGAGCTGCTGTTCTCGGCAATTTCGCATATGAGTCCTTCACGTCCTACTCTCCTGCATCCCAACCCTGCGCACATGAGCAAAGATTGCTGCACAGAACTGCAGTTAAAAGAAAATTTAATAGGAATAACAAATAATATATACTTGTACACCTTGATATCATATGAACTCATACCGTTTATTTTAAGGCTGTTATTGTACTATGCGCCACCAAGATCAGAAGGTGCCTAGTTATTCAAGTGGTGGTCTTTTTGTATTCTTTTAATCAATAAAAATCGACCCTATTGATATTTTCCTATAGAAAGGAGAGTACAGTATTTTCTACAGTTGTTTCTTTATAGTTTATTTTAAAAAGGAGAAATGCACTAAAAAGTAAATCATTAATCGTCCATTTCTTCATTTGCTACCAGTTATAATACGCATTGTCCCTCTGACAGATGTACAAATGTCAAGTACATTAAAGTAAGATATAGATTAGAAAATTCCATTAACAAAGGTATCGCCGGATTGTGAAAGCGGACATTAGAAAACTGTGGTTATATGAAACCTCCCTCCAACCTTGAACCTTATAATCAAACACTTTCTGAAAATAATTTATTCATTATTTGAAACTTATCATCATGCAATTTGCTACGTAAATGCCATAATTATCAAATGTAAGACAAATTGCTCAAAATTGTTTTAAATTTAAGAGTTTTTAAAAATTGAGACATTTTGAACAGTTTGACCGTTTATATCTCAAAATTCTGTTAGCAAATTTTTCTCTTGTATGAATTTTCATGAATTGTAGCGTTTACTGATGAATATATCTTAGTTTTAGTTTTTCCTTTTCAAGCAACCATCGAAGGCTACCAATGACGACTCTAAAAAGCTGTAGTCCAACTCTGCTCCAGAATTAAGTGTGAGAAAACTTTTTGTTTTGGAATGAACAAACTATTTGGATGTATTCCATCGTAATTTCATTATCTGAAAGTTGAGAAGGACACTTAAGACACTCATCTCGAAGCGGCCACGTCGGAGCAACGCTATCGGCACTCTCTACTGCCAAGTCGCGTTTTCATGGTTGCTCCTTTCATCAGGCGAGTTGCAAATTAAATGGATAACAATGTGTGATAACCCTGTAGATGTCGGTGTTAAAAGGACCGTACTCTGGAAATCTAATTTCGAGTTAGATGGAGTTGCAGAATATGGAAGTGAATAATTTGCGATTGCAGTGTCCGACAAAGGAAACAGGAACTTTCCTGGTTAATACTATTTGACATGGGACGAACCATCATAGCACTTAAACACCTAGATACTTTATTTGAATATTTTATTTTATTTTATGGACGCTTCCCTAATAGTTTGTTGAGAATACATAGGTGAGTCATTTTTACTTTATTAATTTTATTTTCTTGAGTTACAAAGAAAAACGGCGTTTAAAATTTTTGTAAATTCATATTTAGCTTAATAGCAACATTTTTTAAATCACATTTTGTCATTCTTTTGGGTGTCTTATCTTTTTACGCCATGGAAGTAATATCAACTGAAAGCCTGCCAAGACATATAGAATATTAAACGACAAAAATATTTCGTTAAGTACTTTAATTGCTGTTTTCTCACAATCTGTCATGTTTCACGAAAACCATGAAGTAAAATTACTTACTCAATACGTTACATCATTGCATTTCTTCTTTGAAGACTTCCTAATTTAATCAAAAAGTAAAAGGTGAAGATGCTTTAAAAATTCAAGATAACATAATATTATTGATTAAATTTAAGCGACTATTGTTTTCTCTCATATTTTTATCATAAAAGGAAAACTGTATTTCGATATGTTTAACTAATACGAAATTTTCGAATGGTGCCGTCAGTGACATACTTATTAGCGACACTGTTCTCTCTAAACGCAGCGAAAAAAACTGTTCAATATGGAAACTTGAAACTTAAGAAGATTTTTTATTGAAGTATTGAAGAGACTCAGCAAGAATATATTTTCTGATATTCCGATTCTAAAGAGGTGAACCGAGGGAAAGGTTGATTTAGAATATTCGCTAAATACTCATTAGCTAATTCAGATATCATCTCTTTTTTGTAAGTAAACGCGCTATTTTTGTCAACATTACGAACAACGTAATAACGAAGAACATAACATAACAACAAAATCTCCCGTGAGAAACCGAGAGGGGTCGCTAGTCAAATAAATATAGTCATCAATTTGGCATCACTTTGCCTTCCATTTTGCTCGATCTCGGACGACGTATTCTCTAGGTCAATGAGAAAGAAATACAACGGAAAGCAAGGTAATAATATTAAATAATTTAACGGGGTTAAAATTTATTTACTCATTTTTATGATGGATTGTAAATTGCATTGTAAGCAAATAAATGGATTTAAATGAACCCCTGTATAGAGAAACTTCTCTATAACGGACATTTATAGGACTTCAATTTTTTTCCTGGTGTCCGCTTTTGTGAAGTTAAAGTCAACGTAGATTAAAATGATGGCGAAATGAAAGTGTCAGCTTTAGACAACTGTCCGCTATTGATAAGTGTCCGTTAAAGGAAGTTTCATGATTAAGCTGCTTAACATTCCACAAAGTTCTGCGAAGTTCGCTATTGTTTAATCAACTGCACGATGCAAACCGTCACTGACTCCTGTCGCTCTGTTCGAGATATTGCGTGACATGTTTCCACTTGCTGCGTGCGTGTCTCCACCAATTTACGGCACGTGACATTATCACCAACGAACAGAACGCCATGTAAGAACCTCAGCATGTGGAAATCTGTGGAGAAACAACATTCTTCTGGATCACTACACCACTCCGTGACCTTCGCAGCAGCTTTCATTATCCGAATGAGTTACGATACAGAAGATAAATTGTAATAAAAACTTCGGGAGTATACTAAAATCACTGATTCGTGAACTGTAAGTGTATCCTACTTCTGGTTTCACACATGCACTCGTATATTTTTTCAACCGCATATTTACATATTAAAACATGGAATAATTTTATTCTTGATTTTCACACAACACTGACGCGGTGTTCGTATTATTTTCGTCAAATCGTTTTACGGATGCATTGTGGATTTCTAATGATGAGCTTAAATATAAACACACATAGTAATAAGTATTTAGAACAATTTATTTGGACAGTTTTATTACAATTTGAATATTTTCAAACACTTGTTATAGTTTTTAAATTTTGTTACCAGAGAGCGCTAATGAACCTAGAAGAGCATACTGTACGTATCATTTCTCTTCAAGCCCTGGTGCAGTGCAGTGCTGTGTTGTATGGTGTGGTTGTACAGCAAGATCCAAGATTTCTATGGATTGAGGTAGCGACGTTTCTTCAGCTGATATGAGAATCATTTTTAACAAAGGTAAGCGAGGGGTAAACTTTAGTTTACGTGACTCGGTCGTAAAAAGATGACATTACAAGCATTTGGTTCCAAATAATGTTACATTTCACTATTGAGATGTCTTTTGTTGAGCAGATGCGGGAATATGTAGTTATAATTTTAAAAAAAGGTGAACTATATAGTAACGCGAATAGTCGGAACACAACATGATAAACACGCAGATTCGTCGACGTAACATGGTTTCGCTAGCTTAGCGCGAAATACAAATATTCGAAAAAATGTATTAGTGCACTCGTTAGAAAAGTAGTTCTCCAGTACGTAGTAGAATGACTGAGGTGAAGGAAGTGATTGTGAACTGTGACCACTTTAAGAAACGTGACGAAGACTCATCATGACGAAGACTCATCATGACGAAAACTCAAATTGACGAAACCTAATAATATGATATGTACATTAATGCGAATTTATGGTGATTATAAATGCTTAGGGTCATTTTCCTCGACTAAATTAGTGTATTGTGCACCACGTGGTGATACGAAGTTTAAACTTGTTTTGATTATAAAGTTCATTATTATTATCCATAATAATCTAATATTATTATTATAAATCATATTATCATTATTTTTTCTTATACTACTTTAAGCGCACTATGATAGGTGGCAATAAAATAATGAACTACAAAGACAACTAATTCTGTTAAATTGAGTATAGTGTTTGGGTAAATTAATAAAAATAACTTTGGCTATAAAATACTATGTTAGCATCGGCAAAAGTGTGAACTGGATAAACAATTAATTTTGTTTTATTAATAGAGTGTTAGGATGATAACGTGATCTCTGCTAAAAACAACTTTGGCTATAAAACGCGATGTAATGTATTTTGAAAATTGAAAATATTGTGTTATAATATAATTAATCTTTATTATTATTAATTAAAGTGAAAGGTTTTTTGCTGACTTAGTAAGCATCTTCAGACTCTTAACTCAGAAGAATCTTTTGGCAAATGCGCGCGCCATATACCAATCATAATGTTATCAATTATCCAGTATTGATAAAAGAGTGAACTGCATTTAAAACTTTTCTTTTCAAAATATTATTTTTAGGATGATGAGTGGCGTATTTAATTAGATTTCCTAGCGATTTTGAGTGAGTATAAATTACTGCAGGTCGCTCAGTTGTGCGGTAATTTCGTTATTTGTTAATGCGTCTGTGTTCTTTTTAGAGAATCATTTTGTAGTGAAATAATTTATTTAATTAATTAATTTATTTGTTATAGAAATGACCGAAAGTTGCGTTACATGCATTCGCGTATTTTGGCCATAACTTCGTAAAAAATAGTTTGCACACGCTAAGTCTCTTTCAGAAACGCATCAAATGCCTAAAATGAAAAAAAAAAAAAAATTTTCGTGCAAATCACGTAAACTGAAGCGGAGTTTTAATACTTAAATGGGAATCAATGACGCAACTTGATTGTCTCAGTTTGATTTATATAGATCTTCGTTTACCATTGGATAAGTTTATATTCCATTTCACTGGATGACACTAAATAAATTATATTACGCTCTGACGAACATGGAAATGGTTACGAAATATTGTGTTTTATAAAGTAAGTTTCTTTATCATTCCAACAGTTGGTAGTTGCATGAAACAAAGGTCGTGATAATTACAAGTAAGTTTGTGGTATGGACATGTCTCAAACGACAGTTCCGGACATCAGTCCATGTTAAGATTGCACGCCATATTCCGGGTTTAGCAACTATTAATTTTATTTTATATCAGCGGCTATTAACCAGTATCGAATTATGGATGTTAGGGGCTCTAGGTATTTACTCATTGAGGGACTGTTTCTCCCCGAAATTGACCTTTCACCACTCCTCTTAAAAACCTCCCACAAAATAAAACCTTAATGAATCTGTGAGTTCATATATTTCAAATTTTTATGGGACCGTTCGGAATAGGGGGTCCCAGGCCAGTGCCTAGTTGTGCCTGCTAGATAATACGACACTGCTATTAACAAAATAATTAAAATATTATCCTAATTAAAAATATTTTTTATTTTTCATCTCGAGGAATTGAGGAAATCGTTAAAGTTGTTATTAATGAGCCATGCGCTAGCCAAACACTTATTGATGTGACTTTCTCAAAGTATTCTTTATGCAATGTTAAGTAATAATTTGTAATTGTGCATATTTCTTCCGTGTACCCTACACGTGGAGAAGATATATGATAACTTTCGGTCAGGCGAAAATGGCGACGAGCCGGGAATCTATCCCGGGGCTCCTGCTTTGATCGCAGGGGTGGCGATCGGAATTACGCAGTTGGTAAGCGCTTGAGCGCGTTAAGCTCTAGGTCCCGACTTCGAATCTCGGTCCCGTCTCCCATTTTCATTCAACATAACATAATTAATGTATTAAGACCTATTGTAATCATATTGGTTCAAAAATATCAATTCAAAACGTGTCAAAACAAGGAGAGTTAAAAGCAATGTATTCCACGAAAGTTTACTGGTCCGGAAAGATTTAGAACTGTTTAACTACCTTCTTGTTCACTAACTGGAGGAGGTAAGATTACTTCTGTCTTCAATTTTGTCTTTAAAAGATATTTCTCGTCAGTTAGAACGGATTTAGTTTTTGTGTTATGATTTCTTTTCAGGGCCTTTCAATTTATCCTCTAGAACTTACTGACATTATGACTCTATAAACACAAGGAACATGTTTTTCCCACTTTTTTTCGCTCTCTGTTCTCTAGTAAGAACGTATCAAGCACTTCGTCTCTTGTAGTTTGCTCTAAATTTGTTACTTCCTCTAGAAGATAATCTTCCATATTCTCTAAATATTTATCGGAATCCTCTGCCCTTATCATCAATCCGCTTTTGTTTCTTCGGAGATCAATCTTCTTTAAGTATATATCCTACCAACCAAATAATCTAAGAAAAATGAATAGAATATAACTGAAACGTACAAAATGTGATTAAATATAAGTTAAAAATCTGGAACACACATCAATAGACGACAAAACTATCATGTAAATATGAGAATGTGGGACCCAGAAAATTCCTAGAAGAAAATATCCATGATTTACTGCAACATTTATGCATTCTTAATAATTATAAATAAAAAATACAATACGTTTCAATAATGTGCCCACTGTAGTAAATAAATACAGTGTCATAACTTCGATTTTTTTCTGGATAACTCAACTTTCATGAGTTTGTATTTCATCAACCGTTTAAAATTATGTTTATTACACTCTCACCAACTTCTATTTTTGACCATCTTTTTGTTTTTCTCCCTCTGCGGCGCTCTGATCACTTGTTTGTTTACTCCTTGTCTACAATTACCCCGCCTGAGCCTACTGTGTCTATGAATGCTCTTTGCACAAGAATACCACCTTGAAATTGATTTAACAGTGTATCAAGTTGAACTATGCTCGAGAGCATTTGGTTTATTTGCTTTCTGTCGCTGTCAAAATGGGTGGACGGGATACCTATTGACTTGTCTTCTAAGCACGACTCTTCGAAGTCCAAAATTATTTTACTTCAATTTTAGATATCAATCGTAATACCCATATTTAAATATCTATAAACTTGTTTATCCAGATATGAAGGTGGCGAGTTGTTAGCAATTGTAAATACATTGTATTCAATGTACAATTACACAATTACACATTTTATGTAATTGCAGACAAAATCATATTTTTAATTAACAAATCGATTTCCCACCATCTCCGCTGATTTCCTTAGCAATAGACAATAGTTTAGCAACATAGTTTTTCTTGAAATCCGTTCCTCAACACCACGTTTACCCCCGCCCCCAGTACAAAGGAACGCGTCCCGTACCTTCCCGTTGCTTTTTCCTGCCAGAAATTTCTGACCTCCATGTAAGCAGTTCAACTCGCAATTGTTTTTCTCAAAGCTTTGTTCCACATTCAGAAAAATTAATATTTTAGAGTCATAATATTTTTTAGTTTATACTCAATCGTGTGTGGGCATTAATACCTTTGTCAATATTAATCTTATTTATTCTAATTCTTCTAATATATTATTATACCTTTTGTGTTTTATAGTCGATTCACTGCCAATGACGGTCATGCCGCCGAAAACATGTTTTGAAATAAATAAACTGGTTGCCATGGCAAAAAGTGAAAATTTCAATAATTGTTATTCCAAACTTGCCGAGATATTTTATTGCAGGGAAGGAACATGAAACGGAATAGACCGTTAATTTGTGCGCTGGGAAATTCCATGCCATTCCAAGAGGAGGAAAGTACAATATTCTGACGTATACGTTATCCAGACCACTCGTGTACATAACATATACCACTTGCACTCATTTCAAACCGAGAATATGATAATTCATTGTACTGCATTACATACAGATAATTATAAACTGTAGTGTTTCTAACATATATTACTATATTTACCATTATCAACTGCAATAAAAAATGTGAATTTGTTGATTCTGATACACAATAACGACAACTTTAATAAGCAGACCCAAACAAAGCAAACACGCTTTGTTTATGGGTTGTGCTATTAATTCTGACCAATACCAGATCATAGGGTGAGTTTTAGAAGCCTTTTGTTTATTGTGCATATATTACTCAACCACTGGAGTTTGCCAGACACATTAATTATAAATTTCAAATACTCTCGACTGAACAACAACTCTTGATTGTTAAATGAAAGCTTTCTAACTGAGGAAATATGTTAATGTGAATTTTTACTCACTATTATATTACGTTTGTAATTTTAGCAATTGGTCGTGTGAAGTACATTTCGAGGACGAAATTTAACATGCATCATTACCGTTCTCTGCCATCAGAACGCGCTTGTGTGCGACTGATTAGTTACGCGCGAAATGGTATCGACTGCTTCAGATGACACGCTATTCACGGCAGATGGCGCTTAATGGGGCATGTGCATCTGTTAAGAGGTTAATTATCAATGACACACATTCATTCGGATCGTTTGTAGCTTAACATGATTTTCTTGAGTTGTATTTCTTGGAAGTGCATTGTTCTTTTTACGTTGTCAACCCATTGATTAAATCGCAGTTATGCATGTATGGTATTTAATATCACCTATAATGTGCCTGAGTAACTGCAGTTCTTCGAGGGTGATTCTTCCTCTCTCACCTAGTAATAGACCTTTCATTATCAATTCATTTTGACAGTAAATGAGACCATTTCGGCCGAGGACTCGAGGTGACGGACATACATCAGTAATTAAATTTCATCATCATTTGATTATTTGGTATTTTTGGGCTGCATATTTCGTACCAACACCAAAGAATCTTCTCTCTCAGCCTTCATTTTCTTGCTCAAACACATCGTACCGCATACAATAGTAATTCTTAATGAGGACATCTGTGAGGAGTATTCGATTTCGTTTATTTCGGTTCTTTTTTCTCGAACAAGAATATTATTCCTATTGAAATCAAAAGTTTATGCCCATTGTACTAATTCGTATACCCATTGTGACATCGTCTGTTTCTTTATATTGAAATATTGAATATGCGTGAACGTGCGCAATTTGAACAAATACTAACACCGATGAGAAACATTTGTTTATTCACTGAGCAGTGTATTTTGAAAAGGAAATTTTCACTTCCTATAAACATATGATTTTAGGAATATTTAATTTTCCCTTATATTGAGGAACAACACTGCATTTTTTTCTCGTCAATAACGGTTCACGTTGATAATAAAATTACAATTCCTCACACATTACTGCAAATTTTAAGATCGTTGTTTATATGCTAAATTTGTAAGCGAGCCATAAATCACCTTCCTCGATGGCAACGAGCACTCGAGTTCCCCTTCATCCATACATCAATGTCCTCATTTTCACAAATCCCGAGGAAACTAGGCCAACACGCGGCCGTCATAAAGCTCGTTGCGACGCTCCGAGTTTCTTCTACGAAACTGAAGCAGGGAAGGACAAGTTGTATTTGTTGCTGTTGTTGTTTGTAATTCCCTTCGCGCTTGGATTTCTCCATTTCAAGGGAAAGTTGCGTGGGCTTTAATGTTATAATTTGTCACGAGCCACAAAGGGTCGTGTGGGCCTAATTGGCCGCAGCATCGTTCCGTTCAGGAAGGAAAGGGTGCAGTCAGAATCGACCAGGAGGATTTCGCTAGTCATACTCCCATTCTTCACGACTAAGGGGCCGTCCATGAATTACGTAACACAAAATTTATCATTTTTAAACACCCCCTTCCCTCTATAACGCACCTGCAGCTATAGCTCTTACTCCCTCCCACGCACACATAATTGCGTAACTACCCCCCGCCCCAGGAGATAAGTCTTTTGGAAAATGTGGGAACAAAGTTTGGTTTGGTACGCTGACTTCTATCTCGTCATTGCTCTGTGGTCTCATTGAGTTGTTGAGTACAAGCTTAAAAGTTAAAAGTACCCTTTAAAATAGCAAAAACAATCTCGTATATTCCCTCCCTCTTGTTTTGGGTACGGTGAAATTATTGTGAAGAAAGGTGGAAGGTGAAGGTTGTACTAATGTGTTAACCGATTATTTCGACTTACTAACATTCAATTTTCGGTATGTGTCATTGTTATGAATGGTAATTATCTTATTTTATATACTTTTGAACAAGGGATACTTATTACCTTACAAATACTAGCACTTATTTTTAAAACGTTTACAGCTACAACTGAATGCTTTTTAGTGTAATGCATTGTTGAGTAATTTTGAATTTCTGAATCTTTTTTAATTCCTTTAATGAGCTCAGACCATCAAGTACAATATTTCACATAAATCTACAAACAAATTATAAAAAAAACAAGCAATATTATCCTGTCAAGAAAATATAGTTCCTCTTATTTTTCGAAANTATATATATATATATATATATATATATATATATATATATATAGATATAATATACTTATGATGTGATTCATATTAACTTTTTCTATATTGGAATAGTTACCAACGTAAGATCGTGTTCTAACAAGTTCTAATGAAAAGATACATTTATTAAAATGATGAAGGTAGGTACTATTTGGCGGGATGCCAAACTGTTACTATGAGAATTTTCCTCAATTTGCCATCACGCCATGTCGAAAGTAACTGTCCCTCAGATCAGTGAAAGTTATAATTTCAATCTTATCTATTTATTACTCGTTTGAAACAGAAGGATTTGTGTGAACCAGTTCCGCAATTTATATTGAAACTTAGTTATAAATGAAATAATACTGATGGTTGAAGAAAGTTCACGTTTTCGAAAATATAGGGGTTTCAGTGCAATTGCACTACAGGTGCACTTTAAAAATGTATATTCCTGTCTACATGAAAAAGAACGATTTTTTTCTGTATTAGTACATAATAAGTCAGTAAAATCAACAGTTTTTATCACAAAAATTAGAGTAAATAAATAATTCATATGGTCTTAAAAAGTAAAAAACATTTAACCCCTTATAATGTTAAAGACATTGCAGACAGACAAAAGTGATAAGCGAGACAAGAAACAAACTACAGTTGAAAATTGTTTGGAAAGGCATTGTAATGGTTATGTCTTAGAAAATCACGTTCATACTTTGTTTGTGTCACTATGTTGAATCGCCAGTTGAGGTATACGAACTACTTATTCTCATATGAGACTACTTATTCTCATAGGGAGGTAGGAGGAGCTGACCCACTTGGGAAGGGCAATTATTAAAAATATTTCGACTAATCGGTAACTGATTATTAAATTTTTCGATTAATGTCCGTCGATTTTTCTTCTTAAATTAATCGATCAACGTAATTATGTTTAGTTTTTTCAATGTAATTTTAATCTACTATAATCCATTCGTGTTCTGTTACTGTAAACCGTATCAAAAAAACTCAAATAAATATTGAACATTATGGACATCGTAAAGACATTGGGAACTATTTGTTTTTATTATTATTACGTCTTAAATAACTTGTAGATGTGACTTGACATAAAATTATTCAATTTTTTTTGTAAAAAAAATGAAATAAGGAGTGTAATTTAATAATAAATACAAAATATGTAAGTCTATTTATTTCAATAAAAACAAACAAAATTTCAATAAAAATAAAGGAACAAAGTAATCGTATACTTTAACCCATACGTCTAACAATCGTCCTAAACATAGTAGATATTTTTTCAATTAATCGTTTGAGATAAAAGATAGTTAAATGATTCATGATTTAAATGTCCTGGCTTTCCGGAGAGCGTACTGACGTCGCTGTAGATCGTGTCCTTGTCATTTCTCTAGAAGAACGCGACCAATTCTCCATCCGTTGCTGTTGCATGACATATCCAGATCTCTGCAGACATCCTTAAGTTTTGGAGATTTATTGCCACTCCGTGTACAGAAATATTTTGGGTTAGCAAAAATTCGAGAATTAGAAAGCATTTCTTAAAGATAGGATATGTTACAATGACAATGCGGCAGTGAAAATGACAGTCTTGAAATATTAGAAAGTAGAAAGAACAGAAGAAGACCTAAGTCTTGAAAGGTTGATGAGAATAAGAACGATTTCATTCTTAGTTCAATATTCAACATTAAAATAATTTTCAATGAAGGTCGAAATATTTTGAATTCTACTTTTTCGCAATTATTTCGTTTCCAAAACGAGATATGACCAAATTAGCTATTATAAAAAATAGACCAATAAGTTAGCAACATTTTTTGAAGAATTCATTTTTATCAGATTTATTTATTCTTAAATATGTGTTTAATTGTTTGGAATTTGTATTTTTCGCAATTATTTGTGTACGAAACCAATTACGACCAAACAAGCTATTATTAAAAGGATAGATCACTTAATTAGCAACATTTTTTGTAAAGAAAAACTTTTTTTTCAGATTATTAGTTTCCGAGATACTTTTTTTGTGGGGCTTCACGGCTAATCGACATCTAGGTCATTAGAGCCCTAAAATTCTGTACAGGTAGGGAAAATGCAGTTACCCACAAAGGAGGGCCAAAATGACTCTCCCCGCGTGTGGGACTCGCCGAGATACATATGATGAATTTTTTTGAATTTGATGTTTTCGCTTTTATTTCGTTTCCAAAATAAAATACGACCAAACAAGCCATTATAAAAATATAGACCAATTAATTGCCGACATTTTTTGTAATATACTTTTTTATCAATTTATTGTTTTCGAGATACATGCGTTGAAATATTTTGAATTTGGCATTTTCGCAATTATTTCAATTCTAAAACCAAATACAACCAAACAAGCTAGGACCAAAAAGAAACACCATGTTTTAACCATAATTTTTTGAGGTAACCTTTTGTTATTAGTTTTAGAGTTTCCGAGATACAACGGTTGAAATATTTTAAATTTACCTTTTTCACAATTATTTCGTTTCCATATCCAAATACGAACAAACAAGCCTTTATACAAAAGATAGGCCAATTAAATATAAACATTGTTTGAAAAAAAATCTCTTTTCTATCAGATTTATAGTTTCCGAGATACATAGGATGAAATTTGTTTAACTAGAATTTTTCGCAATTTTTACGTTTCCCAAACCAAATACAACAAAACAAGCAATTATAGAAAAGATAGATCAATTATATATGGACATTTTTGGAGAGAAGTTTTTTATCCGATTTATAATTTCCGAGAAAGAAAGGTTTAAATATTTGGAATTTGACAGTTTTGCGATTATTTCGTTTCCAAAACGAAATCTTCCCAAAGAAGCCATAATAGAAAAAATAGATGAATTACCTACTAACATGTTTCGTAGAAATTTTTTTATCAGAATTATAGTTTCCGAAATACATAGGTTTAAAAAATTTGGAAGTGAACATTTTCGCTATTATTTTGTTTCTATAAAAAGCGAATTATAAATCTAGTATACAAAAGATAGACCAAATAAATACGAACATTTTTGTGGAAATCATTTTTATCAGATTTATAGTTTCTGAGATACAGAGGTCTAAATATCGGATTTTTTCGCAAATATTTAGTTTTCGAAACCAAATACGACAAAAACGATTATACAAAAGGTAGTGCACATAAGTACCAACATTTTTTGTTGAAATAATTCTTCTATCAGTTTTGTTTTTGAGATACATTGGTTTAAATATTTAAAATTTTAAATTTTCGATATTACTTCATTTCCGAAACAAAAAAGAACCAAACAAGCTATTATAAAAGAGATATTTCATACAAGCAACAACATTTTCTGTTGAAATCTTTTTGGAATAGGTATGATATTTATATCATATTCACAGTGTATGAGATACATAGGTTTAAATATTAGAAATTTAACTTTTTTTGTAATTATTTCGTTTGCAAAACCAATTACGAACCAAGAAAGCCATTACGATAAGATAGAATTACATACGTTTAATTGTTTGGAGTTTGTATTTTTCACCATTATTTCGTGACCGAAACCAAATACGACCACACAAGCTGAAATATCAAAGATAGACCAATTAATTACTAACATTTTTTTGTAAATATAATATTTTATCACATTTATAGTTTCTGAGATACATAGGTTTCAATATTAAGAATTTGACATTTTTGCAGTTATTTAGTTTCTGAAATTAAGAACGGCCAAACAAGCTATTATAAAAAAGATAATTCAGATGAATACCAACATTTTTTGAAGACACCATTTTTTTATCCGATTTAAATTTTCTGAGAAACATAGTTTCTAAAAATTTGGAAATTTATTTTTTCGCAATTATTTCATTTTTGAAGACAAATTCAACCAATTAAGCTATTATAAAAAATATAGGCCAACCAAATACCAACAGTTTTCCTGGAAACCTTTTTATCAGATTTCCAGTTCCTGGGGTTAAAATATTTTGACTTAATTGTTTTGCATATATTTCTGTTCCGAAACCAAATACGACCAAACAAGCTATTATAAAAAAGGATAGACCAATTAATTACAAATATTTTTCGTTGGTTACATTTTTTCATCGGATTATTAGTTTCTGAGGTACATAGGTTTATAAAAAATATGTTTGCCTTTTCTCAATTATTTCGTTTTTGTAACCAAATACGATCAAAATAGCTATTATATATTTTTAATTAAGACTTTACGACTCGCCGACACCGAGATCAAAAGAGCCCTAAAATTTTTGTACCTGTAGGGAAATTGCTGTTACGCATTAAGGAGAGCCAACATGACTCTCCCCGCGTATGGGACTTGCCGAAGGACTGAACCATACCCACTAGAAACCCTCCTTATATACCATATATCCAAATATAAAAAGACATGAAAAGAGAGACAACAGTTTCCTAAAACATTATAAAACCGAAAAGAAAGATAGATCTAAATTTAGAGAGAGAAAAATGTAAATTTTAAGAAAGCGAAAAAGAAAGGAGGATTTAAATCCAAATCCTCCCGAGAACTTGGGGGAGGAGCCCCGATTCATTTATGAATTTAAGTCATACAAATAATGATCATATACTGTGCGAAAGGTCACATTCCTGAAGGAATCTAAAACGGCGTATCAAAGTCGGTTCATTTTGCCCTAGCAAACTGTTTGGTAGATTGTGTCTCAGTTGGCTGGTACTAAATTTGAGACATTCTAAAAGAAAGTGTTCCACAGAAGTGTTGTGTTGCAAGTCTCACAGATGGGGCAGGTTCACTGTGTAAGAGATTACCATTAGCAGTGTTCAATACGAAAACGTGTAACGATCACTTTCACGTCTGTTCGCACGGGATGAAGACGACCAGATATTAACGGAGTATTTTACCTTCCTCAGCTTGAAGGCGCAATTTAGCCATTCGACTTGCCATGTGGCAAGTTGCTCTTATGGCAAGCTTTGAATCTGACGTAAGAACAGTTGAAACAGCAGGGACTGCCTTCTGTTTTTCCCGCTTTGCTGCCTCATCAGCTTCTTCGTTACCCATAATACCTACGTGCCCAGGGACCCCAAAAAGGACTATTATAAAATTTTGAACTTCTGGATGGCTTATTAGATTCTGAATAGTCAATGTAAGGATGTCAGAAGTGTGCAGTGAGGACACTAACCTCAGAGTACTAAAGTCATTAGTCTAGAAGAACGCGACCAATTTTCCGTCGGTTGCTGTTGCATGACATATCCAGACCGCTGCAGACATTCTTAATTTTTGGAGATTTATTGCCACTCCGTGTACAGAAATATTTTGGATTAGCTAAAATACAAGAATCAGAAGACATTTCGTAAAGATAGGTTATGTTACAGTGTCAACGAGGCAGTGAAAATGACAGTCTTTGAAATATTAAAAAGTAGAAATAAAAGAAGACCTACGTCTTGATAGTTTGATGAGAATAAGAATGATTTCATTCTTAGTTCATTATTTTAATATTGAATACTGAAGTTCAATAGTAAAATAAAGATAAAAAGTCTATTAATTGACAAGGAAGACATCGGTTATTTTTACTTGTTGTATTATTTATACTGATCTAAATTGTTGTATTATTTATACTGATCTAAATTGTTGTATGTTATGCTCATATTTTTCAATTCTTTCATTTAAAGGGTTTTTGAGACCCTGACCACTCTCCTAGACCCCAGCTGTCATAAAAAACAAAGCATATTCATTTTCAAAATAAACTATTCCGTCACTACTTCTCCGTCGTGTGGACAAGCGCTCAAGCATTCACGCCGCGAACTGTTTCTCTTCTCTCATTTCGGCCACTAATCTCCGTTCACTCCTGCTCCCTCACCGCTCCGGCGAGGCACGGAAAGAATACCTCGAAACGCTTTGCATTGCCGACCACCCCAACATTGGTAATTGGCGCACAGGAAACAGGTATTTCGAGATGAAACTAGCACAGGATGTTAATGGAAAAGTGCAATTTATGTTATATTTATATTTACTTGTATATTTGTTTATTTATTTGAAATAAGATTGTTCTGAAAACAACACCGACAATGGTCAAAAGACACAATGATATAATACAATACTGTGCTAAGTTTACATTGATAATTAAAGAGATAAGGTACACAAAATACAAGTTAAAGGTTCGTACAATATTGTTCAATGTAGTAGTAATGGTAGTAAGATGGCACAATACAAGATTAAGGAAAATAAAATATAAGATTCACCGGCATTGAGTGGGATTTTTCTTAGACTAATCTTTCTTTACTAAGGATAAAATAAAATTTATCTACATTGTAAGATCAAAATCCTTTTACTTACTTGTTTATTAAAATATTCTAATTTTTAAATTCATCATAATACAAATTTAATATAAAGCTTGTCTGTATACATGACATCATCACGCGGTCGATCGAATTTTCGCTTCCGAAGCATGACGCGGCTGCACCATTGCATTAAAATTCTTGTAAAATCTATACTATTCTTCGAACTTTTACGATTTAAAAACTTTTTTATATTTGCTAAATGTACAAAACAAATAAGCCATTAATTTGGATTATTTTTCCTCCTTAAATTACTCTTATATTGAAGTATTTTAACATTTCTATTTTTAATGTTTCATTTAATATTTTTGAAGATAGATATACTGTCGCAGACTTTTTATAGAACGCTTTGAGGCAAACAATATCGCCATTCAAAGTTGTCACGTGTCTCGACACGTTTAGGTGGCGTAAGCATATATTTTCTCTTTCTTCGATTTTATCGACGTTTATTGTCAAAAACCATTTCTATGTTTCTTGTCGTCAATTTTTTAAATAAAAGTTAGCCTATGTTCATACTGGACATCTAAACCATAGCCTAGCGAAATTTCATCGCGATTGGTCCTGTGGTTTAGTCGTGATCAAGTAGCAAACAGACACATATTTTCGCGTTACGCATTTATATATTAGTTTGGATATATGTACATTGAAGGGTGGGAATATATAAAGCACTGATCCTTATGTGTGGAACAATTCTTCACCGTTCCTCTGCGCCGACTTAATAACACGAATTCATCGTGGTAAGAAGTTGTCACGACTTAGATTAGTTCTTCAGGGTCCCTCCTGGGATGAACATCACATGGGTCTTAGTTGTTGATAAAATCAATGCCTCCATTTTGTGGTTAATCCAAGAAATTGAGATGTGTTCCATCCCTGCCGCCAGGGAGGGTTGCGGGCACATTTCAAAGATTTAAAGGGGCACATTTTCTCCGCTCTCGTCTCGGACTGTGTAACAATGTTACGAACGGACTTCTCACACATCTAGCATCAATGCCTTCCATGACATGAAGATATCCTTCTGAAATAATGTTCAACCAGAGTATCAATCAAACGTGAGTTTCGATCAATGACGCTTCTACAATTAAGATTTAATTCTAGTAAATCATTGAAAAATTTCGGTAAACCAGGATTCGTTGATAAAATGAGTTTGACTCAATGTGCGAAAAGAGCCATTTTTATTCGTCTTATTTTTTCGAACATAATGTCGGAAATGCCGACCTACCGATTTGCTGTTTTGATGTGGAACTCACTTGTGTGGTTTAATTTGGTTCAGTTTCAGTGTTATTCTTCTTCCAAAGATTTCATCGCATTTCATGAGACAAAGAAAAAGGCAGTCGCTGTATCATATTTCTAAAAGAAAACTTTTTGTACATTTTCTTTTTTCTCCTGTAATTCTTAACCTGTTGCTAAAAATGAGGTATGATAACAGAGATTTATTATTGCACACAAACAAGATCGTAAACGTTGGTTTTAACATTGTAGTTTTATTCTTTTATTTAATATACGAATAAAATTGGAATTTTATTAAGTTCCTTGGCTATCTCCAAGGAGACGCTGCTCACGTTTCGAACACGCTTATTATTAAGTCTATTGCTCTGATTTTCCTTAAAAAAAAACGAAACAGTGGCTAACCGTTGTGTTTGCCAGTTACTGCTTTCACGTTTCAGTGAGCCTTGAGATTGGTACACTTATGCTAGTATGTCTGCGAAATCTTGGCACTCATCCTATTGTCACGTACCCCAACGGAAATCTGAAAAAAAAAAAAAAAGGGTCAAATCTTAAAAAATTGCCAAGTTATATTTTATTGCTGGAATCCCTTCATTTGGATGCAAGAAAAGGTTGTGACTGTTAAATATGGTTATATTTATTAACTAAACTATTGGTACAATTACAATTCCTACATTATTTCAACAGCAGGGGATCTATAGATTTTCCATTTTGTTGATAAAACTGGTAAATACGAAATCAAAATACATCAAACAAATTCTCAGAGGTGACATATTTTTTTAAATATTGAACAGGACTTAAAATTGAAAGCTCAGTGTTTTTATAGTTTTTAACTCTCCGGATTCGAAGGAAATCGTATTTTATTTCATAAATGAGGCTGTAATTACTCGCAGTCACTTTTGTCGTCAGTGTGAAGTCATTTTCATTTTCGCTATCGCAGGTAATTTCATCGTCAGGTCATTTCAGGTCAAAATCATCGTCGTCGTTCAGTAAATATTCTAAATCTAAGTTTTCTAGTCGTTTCAGTATATCTTATTCATTTATTGTATAATTAAGCTGCAAAATACACGAACTATTAGCGAAGATGTGTTCGAACTTCGGGATCTGTTCAGTCCCAACTGCCACAATTGTGATAGTTCAAACAAATAACAGAATTTCGACCACTCAGAACAAAGAATTGCAATTCTAAAATAATCTGATAAACTACTTCGCAAATATTTTACGTTGTAAAAATTCCGTACAAGCCAAAGAAATTGAAAAAACTTATCAGTTGGAACATATAATTGAAGAAAGCACTTTCACAAATAATTTTGAGGAATCTAACAATGTAAAAAATAATTCAGAAAGAAGTGACTATTCTTTTGTTGAAAGTAGCCAGGTTGATAGTGAAAGTAATATTTAATATTTGCAATTCATCGTATATTTTTATATTAAAAATGTTATAAAAGTTATTAAAATTTACTTAAAAGTTTGATTTATTTGAATGTTCTAAATTTTGGATATTTAATAACAAGTTGAATACATGATTTTAGTTATAATATATAATATTAATATTTAATTACAAAACCTAAGTATAAAAGAATTAATACAAATATAAAGAAATCAATCTATAAAAATCAAGTTACAGATTCGCTCACTTGAATTGGCCCTTCTCTAAGTGTGTGCGTGTGCGCGTGTGCGTGAGCGTGTGTGTGAATATATATTATGTGTATGTACGAGTGCGTAAGATTCTCTTAAGAAGCTATTATAAGTACTTTCTTCGCCCATAATGCATTTTTATGTATAAATTTTACTTTAAAATCAACAGAAAACCCAAAAATCGCAAAAAATTAATTGTCACACATACTTCCTCAATTCCCGCAGAAACGTAAATTACCAGGTGCAAGAAAAATAATTCCAAACATTTCAACTTCATTTTGATTGTCCTTCATTTAATTAATCGTGATGAAATTGAGATACAGTCCAATGTTCAAAAACACATTGACAGTAATAAAAAACTAGCTCTGTACTTGATGTTTGAAACATAAGAAACCAATTACCGTAACAATACTATAGCGTAATAAGGAAATTTCGTATTGGTACAGCAATTTACGACTATATCGGTTTGTGCGATTATTTCATCTGAACGACTATATATTTGACTTGAAAGGCTTCAAGTGGATTAATTAAACTCGAAGCAAAATCATATTCAAATGTTATTTTTTGTCTTATTTATGTTACTGTAAACGTACATTCATTAATTGATAATCGTATGAAATGTATCATATATTCGTGGGATATATTAAACTACAAAGATGTAGAAAGAGACATTAGTAATATAATTCATTAATTGACGTTTTATTTCTATTTTACGTTACTATGATTCTGAAAAAAAACATACCGCATTAACTTCTGCGGTGTACCATTTAAAGTGGAAATAAAAATTGAAAACTCGAGAAAACAATTTTTCCTGTGAAACAACATTGTCTGCTTACTTTACATGCTATTTGCGCAGTACTCTGGAAACGTTGATGAATTTAATAAACTTACGAATACACAAACTGCCTACAACTAAAATGTAGTTTTTTTAATAGGGCTTTTTTAAGTTTTGTGTAAATATTCTGAATAAATAAATAATTTAATCATGACCTGTGATGAAATAAGTATCAAGAGGTATTATGAGCATTTATTGTTTACAATGTATATTAGTTATTTACTTGATGAAGTCAACAACAGCCATAATACGTTAAAATGAACTTTGTTTCATCTATATTACTTGGGTACAGTAGACGTTTTTCCGTACTCGGTTGGTTCACTTGTTTTTGCTTTCACTCATTTCACACCTCGATACCGGAAGGCGATTCGCGAATCAACAATACAAACTCTACCTTGAGGAAAGCGATTAGGTGAAGAAACCAGTAGACAATTTGCATGACCCCCTCAGATGCTTTGGATCCTGACTGCCACGATATTCCCAAGGTCAATCCAAGCGTTAGAGGATGAGAGTGGAAGGGGGAAGGAGGGAAGGGAAGAAGCTGCCCAGCAACAGAATTTTGCATGGAATTGCGTAGTGTCTAGTAATACGTTCCGGCTATGTCCTGAATGCCTCTCCAAGCCATCTCCAGTAAAGATATTCATTACAAAGTAGTATTACTGAGAGGCAAACCGTCGGATGTGCATATACTTTTTTCCGTAATGCAGTGGGTGCCTATCGCAGTACTAAATTGACAATGCCTGCATTCCAAATAAATTGCGAAAACTACTTTAAACTTTTAAGTTGAAATTTTAGGGAAGAATCATTTTTACGAAGTTTTCATAGAACATCAAAAGCATATTTTAATATGATGAGCCACACTGTCGTTAAGTGCTTGTGCTACATATATGAAGTTATAGGGATCGTTACACTGTGTCTAGGGGTACCATAATTCCCCCCGAAATAATACGCTTGTGCGTTGTACATTTACTTTATTCGGTAAGTACACCTGGTCGATGTGTCCAGCATGCCTCCTCGGAACCAACTACTCTCAACTGGCGGCACCGCGTTTCAGGAAGGCGAGACAAAGCCAATCCTCTGGTACCGTTAGGGGATGGGGGTGCGCCTTCGTCTGGCCGGCGCGACAGAGCGCTTCCTCGTGGCGAGGCCGCCAC
>NNCF01126999.1:32443-92794 GCA_002313205.1 Laupala kohalensis | reverse complement strand
ATGTCCTCCTTGAGCGTATTGCGGAGCCCGAGGAGCACCCACGGGAGGGCCGTGAGCCAGGCCTCGCCCTGATGGCACATTAAACCCGCCTTCAGTGTACGGTGGAAACGCTCCACCATGCCCGATGCCTGGGGATGGTAGGCGGTGGTGCGGTGTTTCTCCGTGCCGCAAAGCGTGAGGATGTGGCGGAAAAGCTACGACTCAAACTGGCGACCTTGGTCACAAGTCAGTCGCCGCGGTGCGCCAAATCTCGCCACCCAGCCGATGAGGAAAGCCCGGACGACGCTCTCGGAGGTGATGTCCGCGAGCGGGTACGCCTCCGGCCAGCGTGTGAACCTGTCAACTACTGTCAGCAGGTAGCGAAATCCGGAGGAAGGGGGAAGCGGGCTGACGATGTCCACATGGACATGCTCGAACCGCGCGGACGACGTGCCGAAGGAGCTTAGCGGGGCGTTGACGTGGCGCGTCACCTTTGCGCGCTGGCAGGGCTCGCATGAGCGCGCCCAGTCGCAGCAGTCCTTGCGTAAGGACGGCCAGACGAAACGTTCCGCGACAAGGCGGGCAGTTGCTCGTATGCCCGGGTGGTTGAGTCCATGAAGGACCTGAAACGTCCGCCGGCGGAGCGGGGCGGGCAAGAAGGGGCGGAGGCGGCCTGTCGACACGTCACAGAGGAGCGTGGTGGAAGTGCCCGGGATGTCGACGCGCTGTAGGCGGATTGAAGAGTCTGGGCTGAGGTAGTCCTGAATCTCCTCGTCGCCCACCTGGGCGTCGGCGATGTCCTGGTGCGAGGGTTGTTGAACGATGGCCTCTACGCGCGAGAGGCAGTCGGCCACCACGTTGTCGGCGCCGCGGATGTGCTCCACGTCCGTGGTAAACTGCGCGATGAAGGCGAGTTGGTTCACCTGGACGGGAGGGAGTTTGTCCCTGCGTTGTGAGAAAGCGTGGACAAGCGGCTTGTGGTCCGTGTAAATGCGGAAGTGCTGAGCTTCCAGAATGTGGCGGAAATGATGCACTGCCTCGTACACGGCGAGTAGTTCGCGGTAGTAGGCCGGCCACTCGGCCTGTCGACCGCTAATCTTCCGTGAGAAGAATGCGAGGGGCTGCCAAGCGTCGTTGACGTGCTGCTGCAGGCAGGCGCCCACGGCCACGCTCGACGCGTCGGTAAAAAGTCCTAATGGCGCGTTGGGAAACGGGTGTGCGAGGAGTGTGGCCGTCGACAGGCCCTCCTTGCACGTCTCGAATGCGCTCTCGAGCTCCTGTGTCCAGGGCACGGGGTCCTTCCCTTTTAGTACGATAGAAGTTCAGCATTCCGAGAAAGCGACGGAGCCCCTGCGCGGTCTCCGGCCGAGCGTAGTCTCGGAGCGCGGCGACGCGGTCGAGGGGTGGGCGCGTGCCCGCGGCGGACACTGAGTAGCCGAGGAACGTCACTTCGGTGGCCCCGAGAACGCACTTTTCGGTGTTCACCACGACGCTGTACTGCGCGAGGCGCTCGAACAGCGCACGCAGGTGCTGGTAGTGTTCCTCGTCGGACCGTGAGAATACGAGGATGTCGTCCAGGTACGGAAAACAGAAGTCCAGTCCCCGCGTCACCTCGTCAATGAACCGCTGGAAAGTCTGGCCCGCGTTCCGTAACCCGAACGTCATAAACGGAAACTCGAAGAGTCCGAAAGGCGTCGTGATTGCTGTCTTACACACGTCCCCTTGGTGCACGGGGAACTGGTGGTACGCCTTTACCAGATCGATCGTCGAGAAGACGTTGCAACCCGCGAGGTCGTGCGTGAAATCGCCGATGTGGCGAACCGGGTAGCGATCGGGAACGGTGCGCGCGTTTAGGGCGCGGTAGTCCCCGCACGGGCGCCACGCGTCGGCTCCCTTCCTGGCGAGGTGCAGCGGTGACGACCACGGGCTGTCGGACGGTCGCGCGGTCCCAACTCCTGTCTCTTATACACATCTAGATGTGTATAAGAGACAGGTGTCGTCCCGGAGGAAAACGTGCGTGCTCTGCGCCAGGTCCGTGAAGACGAATGACGCCGGCCGCGCGTGGCGTGCAGCCGGCGTGGGGCGGAGACGGGCGATCTGCTCCCGTACCTGCGTGAGGACGCAGGTGGCGTCAGCAGATGGGCTGGAGTGCAGTGGTGCGGCGAGCAGTTCGCCGGGAAGGCGCATCGGCTCGCCGTACACTAGCTCGGCGGCGGACGCTCCGATGTCCTCCTTCAGCGTGTTGCGGAGCCCGAGGAGCACCCACGGGAGGGCCGTGAGCCAGGCCTCACCCTGATGGCACATTAACCCCGCCTTCAGAGTACGGTGGAAACGTTCCACCATGCCCGAGGCCTGGGGGTGGTAGGCGGTGGTGCGGTGTTTCTCCGTGCCGCAAAGCGTGAGGATGTTGCGGAAAAGCCGCGACTCAAACTGGCGACCTTGGTCACAAGTCATTCGCCGCGGTGCGCCAAATCTCGCCACCCAGCCGATGAGGAAAGCCCGGACGACGCTCTCGGAGGTGATGTCCGCGAGCGGGTACGCCTCCGGCCAGCGTGTGAACCTGTCAACTACTGTCAGCAGGTAGCGAAATCCGGAGGAAGGGGGAANGGGCCTCCCCTGCGCCCTGTCCGGGAGCGTGATGGCGAGCGCGGTCGCTCTCCCAGGTGGCGCTGCGGTTGCAATGCGGCGAGTTGTTGCGAGAGCTCGTCGAGACGACGCGCAAGGGCGTCGAGGGCCTTCGTCTGGCCGCGCGACAGAGCGCTTCCTCGTGGCGAGGCCGCCACACAGTCATAGTTAATTTAGATATTTTTCATCTTCCATGAATCAGTTTTGTCTCTATACCTCTAATATTTTGTGATTTTGAACAAAGCCAGTCACTTCCTTCAATGTTACATGCAACAAAAGAATATTTTTATTGAAAATTTTTCTGCAAAAATACTTTCTCCCGCACAGTTGTTTAAAATGATATAAAAAGACAAAACACTAGCATTTGAGTTATACAGTGTAATTTTTAAACATTTTAAAAACTATTTTCGAATAATAACTGTAAATTAAATTCATCAACTGACGAACGTATTCTTAAGAGTTGATCACCAATAACGTCTAAAATGCAGTATGTACATCTCATTTGAAAAATTAAATAAATTTTTGTGTGTAATTGGAGTCAAAATTATCGTTTTGCTCCTCTTAAAGACACGTTTACTCTGAAGCACAGTGCTATATAAATGTTATAACATTCTGCTAAATGTAACATTTCCTATATGTAGCATTTACTACTTGTAGCAAATTTTATATATTACTTTGCTACATGTGGCATTTTTAGACAATTATGTCGTTGAAAGGTAATTCCTGCAAAATGTCATTAAAAGATAACCCAGATTTTTTGATAAATATGTACCCAACAATTTTGTTTCGGTGCATGCTTTCACTACACTAGGAAAAATAACTGCTTTATATCGCTGTATCTGAAAATTGTGAGTCGCACGATCTAAATTGGCTGTTAGGCAATCTAACTGCATAATTTAACGTACTCAAAAATATTTAATCTATTATCTAAAAGATTACGTTGTAGTACGTGGGTAAGTAGTGAAATGGGAATGAGCTGTCTAGAATGTCTTCTATTCCTCATGTAATAACATCCAATTCTGAAGTTTGGTTTCGATCGTTTGCTTCCTTTGTGTTTTATGGAGGGAACAAAAACACACACATGTCCAAATCTCGAATTCAGCAGTTGACCGAATAATACAACCAAGCTGGGATTGGAGGATACGCTTTGTCAGAATTAATTTTTGACGTTTTCAAAATGACCTGTATTAGTTTTGTACAGTACACCGTTGCCAAAGCTAGAGTTTGTCCTTTGGAAGGTTATATCTATCGGTGAACATGTCATCACAACAATAATGAAGCTTGTCATATTTGAAACTTACAGATACAGTGTGTTCGGTTAAAATGTTCATTTTCATGTAAAAGCATTACTAAAAGTATTACGACAGGAAAGTTTTCACTCCGAGTACATTTTCTCAGACATTTGATTTAAACATTTGGTGCAACTACACTCCCTCTCGGAGACCCACTCCCCGAAATTAAAAATTTTTGTATTTATAGTCACATGTATAATTCGCAAGACGTTAAACAAGCACATTTAAAGATGTGGCGTTTTCGAAGAAACAGAGTTCAATTATTTTGAACTCTACTCTTATATATTGCAACACGACAAATTAAATGAGAAATAAACAAATAAAATAAAGATATTAAATAGTTACAAACAATGATATATATTATGAAACATTAAATTGCAAATAAATTTAAAATGGTAAAAGTGTGTACTAATTAAATTGTCAATACCTATTTTAATTGTTTAGAGATATTTTACACGTTTAAAAAAATTAAATGTTTATAACAATTAAATTCATGAAAACCAATTTATAAACAAATATGATAATTATTGTAAACTATTAAAATTATAAACAAGTAAATAGTTATGAAGGGTTAACATTGTTGTAAATTATTGTATCGTTATAGACAACTAAAATGTTTTAAAATATAATAATAGTAATAAACTAGTAAACTTGTTATGAACTATTAAAATTGTTATTAATTTTTATTTTTATGAAGTATTAAAATTATCAGCTATCAAAATTGTTATGAACTATTATAATATATATAAACAATAATAATGTTAAAATTAAAACAGTTGAAATCGGTAGAATTAAAACAATTAAAATTGTTATAAATGATTTAAATTAATGTAAAATATTATGATTGAAATAATCTATTGAAATATAAAAAATTAAGAATATTGCAATTTTTTAAACAATTATTTTATAAACAATTAAATTATTACAAACAATCCATTGTTGATGTGATGATCCCAGGTAGTTGAATAATTTAAATAAAGAATCATTTGTACTCCGCAAAAGTGTGTACGCCCATTGTGACCGACCTATAATTTGCTACTGTTTCCTGTGTACTCTGGTCAGCAAGGCACGGCAGCAGGGCTGGCGTCGAAACTTGTCACCAGATTTGCTCAGAATGAAAATAAATCATTCTTTTGAATAAGAGAATAAGAGCATTTTAAATGCATTTTTTATTAGAAGAATATTCATTGACAAAAGAGAAGTTATTCTTTTATTTTAAGAAAATAAATGAATAAAAATTTATTCTTTTATTCGACTAAAATTGAATGACGAGTAAATAGTTATTCCTTTATTCAACCCACATTGTATGACGAATAAAAAGTTATTATTATATTCGATTCACATGGAATGACGTTTAAAAGGTATTTTTTATTCTACTAAAAATGAATGAATAAAAATTTATTCTTTTATTTGACAAAATTACTTGTAGTAACAAAAATAAAGAGACTTTTTATTGACGTACAATTATATGTAATTCATTTTTCGTGATGCCGTCGAGAATAAATTACTTTTAGTAAAACAATACAAGGCGTTTCATTTTAGTTCTTGGTACAATTAGTATCAAATGAATGTGCACTTCTTTGTGTTACAAAGAATACATTAATCTTATGAGAATGATGGTCATTCTTTCTCTTTTTTTTGTAGGGCTTTAAGGGCTCGTCAACAGCAAGGTCATTTGAGCCCATGGTGGTCATTTTGACTAAGGAGTGTGCAATTCTTTTCAATCACTAGTTTTTCCTTGGTTAGTCATTCATTGAACATGTTCGAATTGAAACCTAGGATATTAATAAAGAAAGTGCAGAGAGAAAACTATTTAGCAGTTTTAAATTAAGTATTTAGTTAAGAAGGCAATTCAAAAAAGTTTTAATGTATCCATTATAATAAGAAATTAATTTTTTTTACCTTCATTACAAATAAATAAACTAAAAATTAAGAAAAATCCATTTGCTCCCTAACTGTGTAATGTAGAAAATTTCTTACATTTGTTTAAAGAATGCTTTTCAAAATTAAGAAGAAAAGGCCCTCCCTTATTTGCATAAAATATTTTTCAATTACAACAGAAGTGTGATTGTCGTACCCTGCTCTACCTCGCTTTATTTCACCTAACAAGTGGTTTCTTTGTCTATTTTTTGGTCTCATTTTAATGTGTGAATGTTAGTGAATTAAGTAAGTAGAGACCGTGCGGGGATACAGTTAGTGTGACGGAGAAGGGGAAAAACCGAAAGATCGAAGATGGCAAGACGGATGAGTGACGAATAATAAGAGTTATTTGATTAAATTAATACGGAAGGAAAGAAGAAATAGAGATGTGACGAATATGGTAGAGAGAAAGAATCGAGGATTCTATATTTGAAATTCAACTCAATTTACTTAAGAAACGCAAAGAGTGGGTTCTTACGGAAAAGAGTAATAAGTTGCGAAGGGAATTATCAAACAGGAGACAGAAGAGTATGGATGAGGCAGAAGTGTTCAGATGATACATAGATAAGCAGATAGAGTTTAAGATAGATGTGAAAGAGGTGAAGAAGAGAGTTGGAAAAATTTCAAAATGAAAAGCAGGTTGGAAACTTCGATTCAAATAAGCAGCGAATATGGTGAGAAGGATGGAGATATGGAGTAGAAATATATATTCTAGGCCTAGAATATAAATTTGTTATATAACATGTACTTTTTAGCAAATTGCTACATAGTGTAAATGCGACTTAAAACCATACCTTAATGTAGACCTATCATTTAAATAATATATTTTTGTGAATATGAACAGTTTCTGTATTTTGATGAAAGCAATGACTAAAAGGAAAACCTATTTTGGAAATGGATATAATAGAGACAAGTGTAATACTGATCGACCTTTTTCCCCATGAAATGTAATTAATTATATTTTTAAGAAAATTATTTTAGTATAAATATTTTTTCAAGTTCGTAATAAATATTTTAAAGATTGTTTTAATTTAATACTTTTAATACAAGCCAAATCAATCGTTTTAATAATAAAGTAAAATTGCTGTGTAACACTGATGATTGATGGATAATTATCGTACGATGCAATTAATGGAAAAATCATAATAATAGCCCAAACCTACTACCTGATGCCTATTGCATAGACGTTCACGAAAGCATATTGAAATGGCTTGTGCGCTCGTCTCACTTTCCCCGGAGACTTTCACGCTATCTTCGAATGTGAGAACAAAGACGAACATACTGACATGCACATTCACAAGAACTGCTACACCATCGCGACAATAATCTTCGCCAAAAAACTTCTTCCCTCCCCAGAATGAAAGAAAATGGCATCCAAAATGCAACTCTTGAATTCTCTTGCCGTCTAGCTTTTTAACACTCACTCCTCCCCCAAAGGAATGCAAGTTGCCAGTGGCCGGAACGACGTGAAGAACGCGGCATTGTATTGCGAGTGGCCATTTGCATGTCGCCCTGCACAGCGTACAGCTTCAACAGCGTACAGCTTCCAATGACTGTCCGATACATGGTTTTCCTGGTCGAGAAATGTTCGTGCGCCAGAAGAGCGATTACTACTCAAATGTTCACCAGTTTGTAGAAATAAAATTAAACGTGCAACAAATGTTTGCATTTGTTTCCGAAAAATGTAAATAATTTCGTGACGTGATCTGTTTGGAAAGAATAAATATTTATGAATAATTTAAAATAAACTTCACATCGATTAAAAGAAATACGGAACCAAATAGTTTCTAAACCAAATTAAATTTTGAAAATATCATTTGAAGGCAGCCGGCACAATTTTGAAGAACAAGTATGAAGAACGAATTTAGTGTTGATGACGATTCCATTATAAAATCTAAAAGAAGTTACTCTTCGCCTACATCGTCGTGATATGACTCCAGGAGAATCCTTAGGAAACTGTGTGCCTCTCAACATATCCATCGAAATTAATTTCAGAATATACGAGGTGGATATGGAAATTGAATTTTGCCCTATGTTCTGTCAATATTATCATGTCAATAAGAAACACCTACGACGTGACGGATTGTCACTGTTTTTCTAAATTAATTCATGTTTCTTTTTTATGACAAAATATGAAATTACAAAATATTTTAGAGGAGCTAAAGGAAAATTTGATATAAATCACTTGAATTGTTTATTTTTCATATATTAAAATGAAATGTAACTTACTGTCAGGCATGCGCATACGAGATGAAAAAAAGTACTCGGATCGAATTTTCATAAATTGTATGAAATTCTCGTACGATTTTAACACTTTTCTTAAACGAATTTAGAAGAATTAATGGGGAACGAGAAGAGATTAAAAGCAGTGACTGGTCTAAATACATAGCTTAAAGATACTGGTCAACCACATCGCAATAACATTTTTTTTTCAAAAACAGACAAATGGGACTTAAACACTTAATTATGACATATAAAATATAATTTGTATTTTAATGTAAAAACATTTTTATTTTGTATCATGGAAAATTTGAAATCTGTTTATTGGAAGATAAAAACTGAGAAAGGGAAATGTCTTTTAAGAAAATATTTGCTGCTTTTTCATGTACAAAATTGTACTGAGAGAGCTCAGAAAACATACCATAATGAGAACATACCAGATGTTATCGGTTTCAATTACATTAAATGTTACTATTCAACCTCGTTTCATTTCTCCTTCCCATTAAATTAAATCAAAATGAGTATTCTCTGTCCTGATATCTAGCAAGTAATGGTAGGGGCATGGGGTCACTAAATTCTTCTAAATGAGTCATCTCAACTTCCATTATCAACAAAGTCTGCATATAAAATGGGAAATTAGAGAAAGAAGCACATATTTTACAACAAATAGAAAAATCAAAAATTGGATTGTGGAAATTCTACTGTATTTTGTTATACTGTCAATTTTACTGTAATCTTCAAAAGTTCTGTTGCAATATGGGGTTGTTACGCTATGAAATCTTAGAAGTTTGCCTCATTTGGAAGGACAGGTGAAGTAACGCTTTTAAAAACGTCAATACTTTAATAGTAACGTATAATGGAAAGAGCGTCTAAGCAAGTAAGGGAGGACTGTGTGCCGTGATATCTTTCACACTGTGCCAACTATAGAACGGTTCTGTTTTGTGCACGCGCGTCGCTGGCACACTCCCGCTTCATTCGCCAGTCCCTCCTCTTCCTCCAACTCCTCCACCTCCTCTATGCTTCGCTTCAATGCGCCGCGCTTCTCCACGCATTTCCGACCCATAACAATAAGCCCAGATGCGTCGGCTTCCCACTTAACATAAGTTGGCGAACATCTGTTAGCACTGGCTGGAGATCTTGGCCGCGTCATCTCCTCAGAGAGGCACCATCCCCTCCCTTCGCGTGTGGATGCCAGAAGTGCTGGAACGTCTCTGTTTCATTGAAAAAATGTTTTTCTCTGTATCATGTTATTACGAGACCACGTTGTGGTCCAAAAAGCATGGGTTAGCATCGTGCCAAGTGATTTTTATCAAATTCTTTTTCGAGCTTGCCTTCTGTTTTTGGCGTTCGGTACTATACTCTCCGAGTTTCCGCGTGCAAATTAACGCTGCCCGCAAACAAAGTGGTCTACCCCAAATAAGCCCCCGAACAAAGTGGTCTACCCCAAATAAGCCCCCGAACAAAGTGGTCTACCTCTCGATAGACAACAAAATTAACATCTATCTACAAATTTCGGTTTTGTTCTATTTTATTACATGCCTAGTCATAGTCAGAATTGGCTATAGTCGGGGTTGGGTTCGATGGATGAATCGGGAGACTAGTGGGTTCCTTCAAACACCGGAGGAGGAGGAGGAGGAGAAGGGGTAAAATGACTGAGTTTCTTCTAAGAAACCTAGCGATCAGGAATAGTGCGACAAACATTCAACAGATGTTTCAATAATTCTAGAAAGGAGGATTGATCCAGTTGATTCGATAGGATACAGAAAGGGAGATGACAATATGGTGCTTATCTCTCGAATGTTGTGTAGTGTAGGACGGGAGTGATCACCCCCTTTAAAACCTCTCTACTTATTATACTCTTTTCAATTCTCCCTTGTGTTCACAAAAGGTATTGCTCAGGATGACAGCACCTCTTTATATACTTTTCAATTCGTACAATTTCTTGGTATTTTCATGACTTTTCAACGGGGAAAATGACGAAGATGCCACAAAAAGAATCCTTTAAAACATGTAGTAATTTTGTTGTGAAAGTTATTAGAATTTATTAGGCATTCTGTTACAGGATCCATACACGAGAAAGGCATTTACACATGTTAACGATGTCACGTCAAATGGGTGGCGTGAACTGCAGGACACTGGCGTTCATTTTCCCGCGTCGATATATTCGAAGCTCGCCCTGCTAGGTGGATGCTTCCTTCCCGTGGTAAGTCTGCGCCCATCTCTTGTCAAGTTCGGAGCTAGCACCATGAATAGACGTGATGATCCCGCCTTTACTGACCTGTCACGCCCCATTCCTCGCTCAGTAGTCGCCACTGACGCTATCGCTGGCGACAGACCCTCCGCATCCACCTGTGAGACGTTAATGCATTAACTGCAGCTTCATTTTCACCGACACTAACAACTCCGTTATTGCAAATCCGCTAAATAATAATGTTTACACTATTGAGATCACGTACATCGCAGTAGTATTTATTATCTTATTGAATGCAGTAGGAAAATAATTTTGGTTACTATTATTATCAACACCCCAAACAAATCACCAATTAAATTGAGTAGACCAATTACTCAAAAATGAAACTTCTACAAAAGAATTCAAACAAAGGGTCCATCGGGAAAAGAATATAAAAAAATCCTGAACACCGATTTTGACGCGACATGGCTCATTCGATTAAGTGCTGCGTTGACGATAACTTGGGAAGGAGTTGATTACTTTGTACGAGTAGTTTTGTAGAGAGTACGAATACCCATAATTAATGGAAGGAAGATTAATTTATTTCAGGAGTGAATGTATTTATTCGATTTCTCGAGATATGTCAAAAGCAGGATTATGAATTAAGAATTGAGCTTAACATGTAAGTTTTACATATTGATACTTTTTCATGTTCAAATTTAAAAATAAATCATGTACCTAGGAGTAAGAATCACAATCAGCGCAAAAAGTAGGTCGACACAAGTTAAGTCTTTAAAAGTTGTGTCAAGTCAAAGTCAATTTAAAATTACCATGAAGAATACAGAAAATTTAATTATCTTTCACTTTTATTCTATTATGCATTTCAATAACTGAGTACATTCTATATTTCCATGTACGTAAATGACACCATATTAAGTCACATTTTCATCCCAAAATTATCGAGCAATCTATCCTACGAATTTCATAAAAATCGTTGGAACCGTTCTCAAGAAAAAAATTCAGAAATGTACATTTATTTCTCACTTAAGTGTACAGTATTAAATAACAATATAATTCTTAGAAAAAACGTGTTTGAAGACGGAAGAACTTAGTCTGCTGTGCAGAGCTTTCTATTTCAGTCCAATTCGGGACAGCAATTAATGGTGTACTGAAAATGTTTTGATTACCTTGGCTCCTAACATCTTGTATAACGAGAGTTAATCCCTAATATTTTCTTCGTGCAACATCACCAAACACCAAATTATAATTAAATATTCTTAAAGATATGATATAATTAAAGATGTAATAGGTAAACTAATACAATTCCAAATATATTTCATATTTGGATTCAAATATATTTCATATCATATAACTTTTTATCTTATCTAGGAATTTTTGCTGAATTTTTTGAATCCGCCTCTGCCTTAGGGCCCTTGATCGGAATTGATGGGATGGTCCCTTGCTTGCTTCCGGAGAGAAAATTAGTTTTTTTTCCTTCACGTGGTCATACGCAGTTTGTACTGTTTTTTGACAATAAATTTATATTATGTGTTTATATTACTTTTATAGGTTATTTGCGTTCCTCTTCTTGGACGTTTTTCGTTGTATTTCTTTTCATATAAAATTTCTAGCCATCCTGCGCCAAAGTTATCAAATATCTGTATTAGGGGCAAAGTAATGAATTATATTTTGAAGCTTTATTTCCTAAATATATCTGTCCTGTAATTTCCATACATGAAAAAACACAAGAATTCTTTAAAGAATCTTTATTTTTGAATGAAATGGGAAATAAGAATAATATTAATCTTGATTCAAGTTGAGAACTTGAAAACGCTTAACTATGGTCTTCAAAACGACAACCAACAGCGATCACCATCCACTCCTCATAACTCAGACCACCACGTAGTAGAGTTATTTTCTCAGGCAATGAAGCAACAAGAAGACAGTATCACATCTTCAGTCGTATCGGAACAAGTCATGCTTTCTTTCTTTAGACGTTGCGCTTCAAAAGTCTCGCTGCACGAGGAAAAACGCTCTGGAAAAGCGACGGTGGCGTTATCGCCCTTGCTCCAATTCTGCAAATGGTTTTGTTTACGTCGCTCCAGCGCCAGAGGGACTCGTTGCCAACAAGTCAGTCGGATTACCGAGCTGCCTCCCGGCGCCTTTGTTCACTCTGGTTTGTATGCTGGCGACGGGAATCGCATGTGGGATACGCAGTATGAAGGAGGAGCAGGGAGGAGATTTGCCGCTTAGCGGCTGACTATCATGTGAAGGAAGCTTACCATGTGACCTGAGGGTATTGCTTTGTTGTACTGTTGCATCATCGATCTCTTAACCCTAGAATGGAAAGGTCATCCCGTAGGTTTTTAAAGGAATTGTGGAGTTAATTTTACTCCCGTCTCTAAAAATAATATTTTCCCAATAGATAGGAATTTGTAAGTATTATAACAAGAACAATAAGCACTCCAAAATTCCTTTATTGGACACGTTAGGTGTTAATACAGTTACAAAGGGCTCTAATGACGTTGGCGAGCTCTAAAGTCCTAATTTAAAAAAATATAGTTACAACCGTTGAAATAACTTACACTATGAATTTTGCATTTTCTTTATTAATATCCTAATTGCTTGGACATGGGAATCTTCAATTAAAAACAAAACAACAATTATCTAATATTTTGTAAAATAAAATCTTATGTTGATGTAGCATCACGAGTGGAAGGCTACACCAAGGGAAGGAGGTGGTTAAAAACTAGAATACAGGAGAAAAATTTAAAATCAGTTGAACAAAGTGTCGTAACCTCACATTATATTAATAATGATAATTTGATGGATTGGGATAAAAAATACAAATTAGACTAAGAAGTTAATTATTATAAACGTTGCATATCTGAAATTAATTTTAGAAAAAGAACAAATGGGAGTTTGAATTTATGCACTGACTCAGAAGAACTATTGAGTATTTACAATAAAATTTTATAACATGATTGTGCGATTTCTGCTTTTTGTAAACATGTTGAGTTAATATTTACGTTTAATATAATGTTCAATTGTTTTTCTGTTTCGTTTGTATCGTAATCGTCCATAAAACGGTCGTAAGTTGTAGTTCATTATATAATAAAAATAAATAGACGTTAACAGTATGAAATGAATATATACACGGTTCAAGTAAATCCAGTCAAAATGACGGAAAGGTTAGATGAAAGGACATGGCAGAACAACGAAGATTCTCAACCGACATGAAATAATATTGTTTAAAACATTTATTTGTATTATTTCCTAAAAAGTTACATCCAAATATCAATTAAAATGCATTGTGTGATGAAATGAAAAGGTAGTATAATTGTTTAACTTCTGCTAGAAAATATTCTATGAATGATGATAAGAATAATTCTCAATAAGTTAATCACTGTTTTGGTCGTCTTTCAAACTCTGGTAACCTCTTAAGGTGTGCATTATATAACCTTTTGATGGCACGAAAACCAACTTCTATTACATCTTGTTTGATTCTAATCGTCATGTAATGGGACTACAGGTTATTAAGGAACTTTTATTTCCATAATTTCTTACATATGTCATACAACAGCGAGATATGAAGAAGATCGTATTAGTGATAACGGAAACATTCAGAATACGTTTAAAGATTCACGTGGTCTCAGAAATTACCTTTGTGATCGAATATTTGATTTCGCCTCATCCATCTAATAGCTTACTTCTTTAATTTCTTTCTGTCTACAGACTCATTTATTTTTCAGGAAACTTTGAAACACATCTGCTGCTCAATTCCCTTAAGGTTTCCTCTTTCTTCCTCTACTTCCCTTGTTCTCCTATTCTCTGAAACAAAACGCATAACATTCTGTGATTGTAAGCGAAGCTACTCCCGCAACGACGGAAGAAGAAGTCCATATTGTACACTTTTTCTCCGCATCCCCCTCCACGTAAGTTTTTAATAAACGAAAGAATGTGTTGTTCATATGCTCCGGGTTCTATAGAAGTCTGCAGAGAGACTCGTCGAGGCTGAATTTGTGTGGACGATGAGCAATGTTCCACTCGTGCAATATTATTGCGTTTTCCAGTTTCTGCTCTAAGTGTGCACTGGTGCTCTCGTAGTGCAAATATCGTGTTCTATTTCAGAGAGACGTTACACTGGTGCACTCCTAGTGCAAATATGGTGTTCCGTTTGAGAAAATAATTGCAACGGGGCGGAGATATGGTTGTTCCATACCTCAACACTATCTCTGTATACTAAGAGCAACCCGACTGGCTCTGGAGATCTCGCAGTGGAGCGACTGCACTAGTGCACTAGGTGCCGTTAAGGCTAGATTAGTCGGTGGTTGGTGCGCGTGAGTGTTGGAAGCTATGAATTTAATTGGTCTTTTACTGAAAGCTTCCCAGGTGAAGAGCAAGAATTCTGTCATAGATCGTTTCTTACTGAAAGAGAAAGTCAGGAAATTAAAATATCACGTTTCTGTGACTCTTACATGGGATGATGGACATGTAATATTTGCAATACACAAACATTTATATGAAAATATTATTTATTAATAAATCTTCACGTATAGTTAACAGTCATTTTTCAATTGTTGCAACGTCTAAGGTGACCTTGACAGAATCGCGCGTGAAAGAAACTCCATTAACGAGCCTAACTCCCAGAGTGAAGTGGGGAACTTGCGCGGAGCAATGACGCATTTGTTCCGTTCTAGTATGAACCCAACAGAATAAGAGAAAAACACCGGTGTAGAGTACTTCTCCCAGACCGATGCTACAACAGCCGGAATTCTCCTCAATCAAGGAATCCTTGCAGTAAAAACCGATTGGATGAATCGATTAGCGGGTTGTCGATCGTGAGGGCCAAGGGATTCCGTAACGGTGAGATTCTAATGCCTAGCATTGTCATTCTCTCTAAAAGTTTACTGGCGGAGTGGCGATCATTTTATTTAAACATAATTGGTTTATTCATGTTTCAATTAAAAAGAACTATTGCGATTTGACATTGTTGTTTTTTTTTCAATTCAAATTATTCGTAAGAAAAATAAGACATCAATTTACCGCCAATCTTCTTAAGTTTTATTTTTGAATTTGTCACGGAATAAATATCTCGGTATGATTACAATTTTTCTCATTAGTGAATATGCACCAGAGTGGCCATACATTTCAGTCATTGTCCAAACACTCAATAATAGGAAATGATATATGCAAAACGAACAACATATATCATAAGATAGTGAATGTCACCCATTTTAAACATATAATAAATATTAAAATGGTATTCAACCCAAAAGAGCAATATTCATGAATAATTTTTAATCAGAGCGATATAATATTATCAAATCTGAGAAAAAAAGATGAACTCATTTCTATACTGACTAAAATTCTGCTGAATGTATTTTATCTTGAAAGAATTAAGAATGAATATCGTTACGACGACCATTATCGCAATTACGTCGAACTGGTTTCACGCGGATTCTAACTAGTGTGGTCTAGGTTATGTTGTAATGTAGGTAAATATACCAAAATACTACAGTTTGCTAACCATTCAACACAGGTTGCTAACCAGGACCTGTATGCGGTAGCCAGAGCACTCTAGTAAGAGTTGGTACACAAACAGTTCAGTGAAGTTACCGCTCGAACAAAATGTAAGTCTACTCGAGTTAAGCAATCTGAATTTACACTTATTTGGCATGACTTGCTTAGTTCTAACCCATTTTTAACATTTCGCGCTTAATTAAATTTTAATTATAATTTTTAGTTATATGTATTTTAAAAAAACTGTGCAAAGTGTTAATATACGATAACTAGAGAATTCTGGAATATATCCTAGTTGGTGAATAAAGCACAGTAATTTTTGAATTAGTTAGTCATTTTATGAGTTATGGGTTTTTTATTTGCAACTTAGCCAATGTTACAGATAAATTTGATCACCCCAATGAAAATAAGCATTTGGAAAAATCGAAATAATTTATGTATTATAATCCTACAAAGGAAGACTTGTAATAAATTCATTTCTCATGAAACTATAAAAATTCAATAGTATTTACGAAAGTCAATATTCATTTTTAATTCCAAGAAAAACTACGAATTATTTTATCGAATGAATGACAGTGACAACTAACTGTTATCTATGGGGAAAACGGTTTCCGTCTTCTGGATAAATTTACCTTGTCTTTCAGTCCCTTGACAGAGCCAAACATTTCAAGTGGATCAGATACAGACCGAGAGATTGACGGAGAACACGCGCAAACCAGTGCTGGGAAACTCGTGCGCGGCGGGTGACTCCGCGCTAATTCAGAGCGCTTGCTGGAAACCCCCGAATACGAGCAGCGCAGAGCCCCGAGAACGGATCATTCATGAGGGAAGTGTCTATGGAGGCGATTGCAGAAGTTTCAGCTGCTGCAATAGGAGTATGACTCAGTCGTTCGTGTTTAGGAGACGTCGTAAACTCAGCAAAATACCGCACGAAATAATGTTGCGGTACAGATAGGTCTGTAAAAGTAGCTGCAATACTGAGTATTTTGTTACTTTAATATAGTACTTGCGTGGTTTTAAAAACTTGGAAGATATATCTTTTTCGAGGGTTAAAGTTTTATATTTCTCGCCTGAACGTTAAAATTGCGTTTATCGTGAAATAAAAATGTTCAAGTTCTTTCATCCATTTATTTTCTTTTATTCCTAAGCTTTCATTTACATTTAATTGTTTCGGCGAAAAGGGAATACATCAAAGTGTTTTCTGGCAAGTATTGGATCTGTATAAATATCGATATGATTTAGGGTCAGATGATACGGTTGCACAAATAATGCCACAAAAATGTTTTTCTTAAAAATACAATCCCTACGAAGGAAAATGAAACCCAGAAATTTATACGCTATACAATTTCCGCTCTCAGTTACGCATTTCGTTTCACGCTTTTAAAATAAACATTGCAAAAGTTAGTAATACAGTAAAATAAAACAACTTACTAACAACTACATTGAATGTATTAATGCGAGAGTGATAAATGAGAGTTGTTTCCTGATATCTTCAAAGCACTGGTCAGGGCAAGTAAGGGTTCTACTTTGGTTTGTTGTATGTCTATATGATGTCTTTCATTGACGCGCGCACACAGTGAAAAGGTGAGCATTGTCTTTCCACTAGACATGAGTGAAGGTAATTTTACTTTCGTCGTGTCTATTTCTAACTCGAGTTTATATTTCCTTTTGTCTTGAACATTTATTTTCCTTGTAAACTGGAAGTGCTTTCGCATTGAACGCTATTCAATACACAATCCTTTTTTATGCGTTTATCTTGGGGCGTGCTTTTAAGGTGACAAGTTTAAGGTGACAAGTGTTTCAAAAGTTATCCTCTTAATTTATCAACTCATTTTCTTTTTTCAAACAATATCAGTCTATTTGCGAAATTGTTCTCTGAGGAACATTGTTTGTAAGAAAAATGTCTTTTGGGTTTGAAAACCGTGTCGTCATTTCTTCTTTCTTGACAGACGTTTCGCCCGCATCTGCGGCGAGCATCCTCAGTGCTTACGTGGTCGTAGTACACGGGTAGAGTTGCTAGTAACTGTCCATCTGTCTGTCAAGAAACTTCTGTCAAGAAAGAAGAAATGACGATACTGCTTTCAAACCCGAAAGACATTTTACTGGCCGTGAAAGCCTTCATACTTGTATTGTTTGTAAGTATTCCTGAAATTTAGATATTTGTTGCAATTGCGCGAAATATGGGGACCGTAAACGATGCATTCTTTGAAAATAAATCCATGTATTTCATCTACACACATCCCGGTTTAAACTTCAACAAACTTTTTCAAAATTCAATTTCAAATTTCCCTACTTTCTTTCCTTTCATCTAACAGTAGGTCACCGTAATCTGAAGACAGAAGACTCGAGTATGTCTGCGCGTCTACGAATAGAGCAAGAATTTCCTTGAACAAGTAGATTAAGCAGACATTGATAACTTTCATTTGACAATTCATACAAAATCTACACATTTTAAGACGTCAGAACGAATGACACAACTCAAAAATTGACATGTGACGATATTCGTTTGTGTCATTCGGTGGAGACACACAAAGAATGAATACTATTGAGCAACATATTCAAGTCTATGTTAAAGTGGCAATGTTGAATGTAGGACGGACGATTAACTTCGAACGACTAGAAAATAATTATAAAATGGAAATGTATCTGAGTTAACACGTGTAATATGTCTACACACCTGATCAAAAGCGGAGGTACGGGAACAGGGGCGGATCCAGCAAGTGATCTTGGAGAGGCCAATACTTTGTCAAGTTTGCTCTCCCCGAGATAGTTTCGGCTTCCGAGGAATCACCGGTTTTATTAATAGTGGAAATAAAGTACATTTATGGCAGTGGAAGTATTGATTTTGTTTTTAGTCTTGGACTTCCATTTGCGTGTTTTTTTATAAATATTGTGCGCTACATATAAAAATCCTTTACCATACGGGACAAAATTCAATGGAAAGGATTAGTGACAAGTATTCCCGGTGATGTTAACTAGGAACATGGTTCTATGTATTGAAAATCAAATGAGAAAATATTTAACGAGTTGAACGCACTCCTTAATGTATTTTACAAAGTGAAGTCAAATTTCTGATGGGGAGGCGATCGCCCCTTTGGTTCCACCACTACACGGGAACGAGATCAATAATCACCTCTTTGAAACGATGGAAGAAACCATTTTTGTACCCTAATGAAAACATTATTCAATTACATCGTAAATTCTGGTTAATTTTTCTGTATACTTCTGTTGACAAAGTGTACAATAATAAAAATTTTGTACAGAATTCCAGTCATCAACATTTTGTTGCAGTTTTATTCAATATTCAATACTTGAACAACATTCCATAAATATGTACGACTAGAATTAATTCAGTGAAGGGAAATAACAATGTTTTTTTGCTATTTTTAATTCTTATCACGAGTCTCCAGTAAGTCTATGCTCTTCAATCTCTTGGTTTCACAGTGTTTTCTCTGTCATTAATTGAGGTATTACAAGCATCAGTCTCAAAAATCGTGACAAATTAATTCATACAGATAAATCTCTGTCAAATTAATTAATCAGTAACACCTGGAAATTAATCGCTTATGTTTCATTTTATTTGTCACTTACACCATCCTTTCTTTTGTCTTTTCGCTTTACATTTGAGATCGGGAAATGATCGTTGATGAGTTAAATTTAGCCACGCTTACACGACCTCTTGCATTATCTGTCGCCACTACTACGAATGTACTTTGATATAATAGGTTGTTAAAATTATTTAACATATAATAGATTTACAAACATCCTTTTGTCGCATAAGATTCGAACCAACAACCACGCTCTCTTTCGAATTATGCCACGAAGTCAGGTAGTATCCCTCTGTTCTACTCTAAAATTAATGTAATTTGCTACATAACTCGCGGATTTACGACATTTTTGTAATATATCTGCAAGCCTTTTCCTCTCGGTGTATCCTAATTTTCCAGTTTTTATTTTTCCAAAATACCATTCTTCATTTTCTCAGAGTCCTCATTCTTTCTGTGGACTCCTGGGAGAGTGCTTCCCCTCTCGTGCTCCTAAATGCCTTAAACTTGCACAATTAACGCATTCTCACTCATACCTCTCCTTCTCATTCTTCTTTCATTCAGTCTCTGCCTCCCTCCTCTCTTTCGCAGCCTTTCTCAAACGTTACGGTTACTTAGCGTACCTCTGAATCCGATAACCCACATACACCTTGTCATGCCCTCCCACTCTGCTTTCATAATGGTACTCGTACCTACCCTCGACACGTCCACCACCTTTCCCATCCCATCCATGTTCACCAAGAAGCGCATATTGGTGCTAATAACATCCACGGTCATGGTGCGCGCACTCCATGTACTACAACCATCTCCACCCCCTCCCCAGGGAGCGCACATCCAATTAGAGGACAATCCTGTGCTTCAGATGTAGGTTTGCTGCGTCCCTTGCCAATACCGCGACAACGCTGCCATTCCCTTTCGCCGCCCTTGCTGCCACACAATCATTCCTTTCTCTCCTCCACGATTCCATGAAACACACACAGACACCCACACCTTCCTCACATCCCCATCGGAACCTCTGGCTGCCACCCACTGTCGCAGTCCCGGACAAAACATTCACCAAATTTTCCATGCGTATAATTTGCAATATGTGGCTGACGCTCATGTGAAGTCAGCGTCCGTTGGACCAGCGCGATTAAATAAACAAGCCACGAGAACGGGTTGGTGGATTGAATTAGAAGCAAGGACAATATGCCGAGTCTGACCCTGCACGGTGGTAACAGCGGTGTCCGAGGCGTCCCTATTCTGGCGCGACGCTTTTCGCTACTGGGCAGTCTGCGTCCCGCATCTGCAACGCACGTCTATTTCAGGACGCTTCCGAACATCTATCCCTTTCGCTCTCACGGGACCCTTTCCCGTGACCTCTCTCGGAAGCACCTGACTTTGAAAAACAGACAAAAGGCACCCGACGTAAAACTGTCGAACTTATGCAAGTATTACTGAAATTCTAGTGCCGTAAAGTTCTTTCCATCTTTTGTTAATAGGCTTCGGGTGTCGGACACTTATCACAATCTTTACTACCAACCATTTTGAAGCATACCCTAGCTCGACTTGTTCTCAATCTGCCTTCCTATCATTTTTACTACATTCCCTTTTATCGTGTCATTACTGACCTCCGGTTCCGGTCGCAACCCTTTCCACGCAGCACCTTAGGGCCCGAGGGACAAAAACGGAATGAACATGTGCTGCCCAAGCACCGTGAGATTATTTTTCTTTTGGCTCTCCGTCGTACAATAAGCTCTATCATAACAAAAACACATTTTTTCTTGTTTTATTTGCACTGAAGAGTAATGTATTTTTTCGTGAGGAAAAAGATCGGGCAAACGAACGAACGAACGGCAGGAGGATGTTGCTATAGTGAGATTTTCGTTGCACGAGTTTCACGCTTCGTAATGTATTTTTTCTGACTTCAGAAGGTTCTGCGGAAAATTTGGGAATTACCTCTCAGTATTTCCTTGCTCTTCGCTTGATGGGAGAGGAACTCAAGAGGTGAGCCAGTATTTAAATCTTCTGCAGGAGCAATTCATCTGTTTCGAAATGTGTGAAGTGTTAACAGGTCCTCTGTGGTTGACATAGAATACTTCTTAATTATCCATCCTGCAAATCATTTTAGGGATAATGCGTTAATTAGTACAATTTTCCAACTTAAAATCCGACAATATTTATTCGTAAGTGATAAGTTAAAGAGAAGAATTTTTTTAAAATATTTGTCATATATTCGTGAGTTATTTTAGATAATTATTATGTAAATTATTTTCTACATTTTTATGTGCATTTTGCGAAAAATGCATGATGATTGTGTACGTAATGAAAATGCCTCCCACGACTTTCTTTAACTGAGTTGACGTATTTTGTTTGTGTATTGGATGACCGAACAATTAAAGGCGTAGAAGAATAAATGATTTTGCAGGTTTAAATCTTGGATTTCCACAGTATTTTGTGCCGGGAAAGTCAGAATGTCCTTGTTGTTATTTTATAATTTGTGGAGGTTGGGGAATTTCTTATAGACTAGACAGAGTGGTTGGGGGGTTGTTTATAGAATAACTAAAGTTATATAACCATGCTACACTCGGATTTAATCATTATAACAATAATTTTACGGTAAATTTTAAATACATGAGTATATAGTTATTTTTCATTACTAATTTGATAAGTTAACTTAATTTGTTAATTTAATGAAATTTATTTTGAAAATATATATGAAACAAAAATTGTTATGCATTTTATTAGGGGACAGAGAAAAACGCACATTAAGTCAATAGAAGAATAATTTCAGGTAAATTTTTAATAAAAGAATTCTTATTTTACCGGTTCTCCAATTATTTTACCGACGAATTATTATTTTTACTGAAACCGATGACTAGGTGTCGGGGAGCGGCGACCGCGCTTCCGCAGAAATTTCATTTATCATTTCAGTCATCGGTAGCGTAAAACATTCCACAGAAAGTCAAATGCTATGATATGTAGGTGAGCACCCATAGATAGGTGCTCACCTACATATCTCAGAGAGAAGGGAAGGAACTGTGCTTCGTTCACAGACAAAGACCGATTTAAACTTATGTATTGCACATATATATTGCTCATAAATTTTCTACGCGACTCATGATGGTGACTGCGGGGCCGAGAGGAACCTCCGGCCATACGGGCGGAGGGATCCAGCTAGTCTCTGAGGCAGGAACACGTAGCAACATTCAAACTATTTATTACTAAAAAGCAAAATAAAATAAAATCCAATCCAATAACAAAAATTCTTCCATCCGAGATTCCTTGTTCTCGGATTAAGATAGGCAGCAAAGCGGCCGCGAAGTTGGAGAACGTGGTAGCCCCCTTGCACGCGGGTAGAGTGCCCAATCCCGGCGCGAACAATCGCCTCGGTCCAGCCCACCAACTTCTCCTTGCACGCGGGGAAGTCTCCCCAATGCCGTCGCGAACCGTCGCCTCCTTGCACGCCGGTCTCGTCTGGTGCCGTGTCTCTCGGTGTCTCGAACAGTCGCCTCAGTCCCGCCTCCGTCGCCACCGCCCTCTTCCGATTGGTGGCGCGCGGATGCGCTCTTTCTCTCTCTCTCTCTCTCTCTGAGCAGAAAATTGAGCGGGAAACACAATATCTTCTTAAGGGAATTATGGGTTTTACCCCATGAAGTCTCTCTCTCTTATTATTTTCTATTGTTCCGTTTTAAGAGAGCGTTTGAACTTGAGTAGTCATGATGTTATGTTCTTTCTTCGTTCTTCCCAAATTTTCTTCAAAAGTTCGCTGTGTTATCTCTTGCGCTTTTCTGACCATATATTCCCTGTTCTCTTTTGTGTGTGGTTTCGTTTAAGTGTATGTTTTTATGATGTTCCTCAACTGCTCTCGATTGTTTATGTTATCATCTGTAATTCCCACTTCTTTAATGTCTTCTTCTGTTTCGCTGATCCATCTCGAAGATATGTCTTGTGAGTCTACTCTTTTCCATTCTGCGGATATGTCCGTAAAATTTCATTCTTATTTTTCTAACGGCATCTGTTGTTGTTTCTATGTGTTTTTAGGTCTCTGTTGATGGCTTTTTTATCCAAATTCCTTAACGAAAAACTGGACCAAATATTTTCCTGAGAAATGTCCTGTCCTCTTTTTTCAATTCCTCTTGTTTTTGTTTGGATGAATCACCGTCGTTACTGCAGCATACAGTGCTTCCGGTCAATTTACTGTGTTGTAATGTCTTAGTTTTGCATTGACCGAAATAAATTTCTTATTATAGTGACTCCATGTGAGCTTGTATGCTTTTTGTAATTTTATGATTCCTTCTTGATTGGCTGTTGTGTTCAGTCCTGATGGCTGGATGATCTCGCCTAGGTATTTGAACTGGGGGACTCGTGTCACTTTCCCGTATCGAGTTATAATAGAGAGATTATCTGCAGGTTTTCTTTCTATAAAATGAGTTTTCTGGTATGAGATTTGTAGGCCAGTTTTCTGTGCAATTTCATGTAATTTTTCCAGGGCAATTTTGGCTTCTTCTCTATTGTTTGTAAGAATAGCGATCATCTGCAAAAGCTAGACATTACACATTTATCCTCTGTTCTTTCTTAATCCCGAGTTGTATTCCCCTTATTTCCTTTTCCCATGTTTTCACGATTTTTTCCAGATTTATGTTAAATTGGAGGGACGAGAGGCCATCCCCATGGCGGGCTCCGATCTGGATTTGAAATGCTTCTCAGATTTCTCTCATTAATTTAACTTTCAAGGTTATACCTATTAATGTCTGTTGAATAATTTCCCTTGTTTTCCTGTCTATTTTGAACTCTTCTAAAGTGTCAAATAGAGTTTGCCTATCTATCGCATCGTAACCCTTCTTGAAGTCGACAAGTTACAACAGTATTTCTGCACCTTATTAGTGAAATTGTCTTTAGGTTCCAGATCTGTTCTATACAAGAACACCCTTTTCAAAATCCTGCCTGATACTCTCCTATTAGTGGGTCAGCTTGTTCTTCGAGCCGACTTAACAGCGCTTTTGAAAGAATTTTGTATCCTTCAGAGAAAAGTGAGATTCCTCTGTAGTTATTCGGAACTGTTTCATCTCCCTTTTTGTGAAGGGGGTGGATTGAAGCACATTTCCACTCTGCAGGTATTTGTTCGGTTTCCCAAATGTTTGCAATAATTCTGTGAATTGCTTATGTGAGATTGTCGTCGTTTAGTTTCCAAATTCTGCTATGTTTCCGTCATCTCCGGGAATTTTATTAGTTTTCAGAGATTTGATTATTTCTTTAATTTCCTTCAAAGATGGCGGTTTTGAATATGGGTTGGATGAAGGTTTTTCAAAATCGAGTTTTTCTACTGGGACTAACAGTTAAGGAGTGGGTGAAAGTACTTAGTTAAAAATTGACAGTTATTTTTTGTGTTTGTTTCCAGTGATCCATTGGGCAGGCGGAAATACAGACTAGGTGACTGTTATCCCGTTAAGTTTTCTCTAAAGACTTTGTAAAAGTATCTTGTGTTCTTGATAAAGTCTTGTTCGATTTCTTCAAGTCGGTTTATATCATAGCTTCATTTTTCTCTTTGTATCGCCTTGGATGATCTTTTCTGTATCTTCAAAAACTCCTTCCATTACTCTGGAGTTCTGTTGCTACTGAAATTATTCCATGCGTGGATTCTCTCTTCTATTGCCTGGTCACAGGCGATGTTCCACCACCTATGTTTCCTCTTTCTTGGAGGTTGTCCTAATCTCATTTTGTTTTTCAGTACACCTGCAAGGCCCGTCCAATTCATGGTGTTTGATTGGCTAATTTCCCGAAGTATGTCTTTCTTGTTGAGTTTCAAGTATTCTGAATCAATTTTGAACGTTTTATTCATTTTTGTTTTCTTTCTGTTAGGTCGAAAGCTGATCTTTATTTGCAGAAGATCGTGATCTGGTTCAAAGAAACCTTTCCTTGTTTTTACGTTATGCATTTATTTGGTAATCTTACTGGGTACAGCTACGTGATCTATCTAAAAATTCACCTAAAGTGGTATTCGGGGATTTCTATGTTTTAAGTTTATATGCAGGTTTTTGAAACTGTGTGGACATGATTTTAAGGCAAAAATTTTCGCGGAAGGTTATTAGACTCTCGCCGTTTTTGTTCGTTCTCTTGTGAGCCGTGTGAATTCTTGTTGTTTTCCTTATTTTTTTGTCTTTGTCAAATTGTCCATTGAAGTCGCCTAATAAAAATTTCACATGGTGTTCAGGGATGTTATTAGTAGATTCCTGCAGTAGTTCCCAGAAGTCGTCCACATTCTATGGATTTTTTCGGTTGTAGTCGTTTGTGGGACTCTGCGTTTATCAGTGTTTCCAGATATCAGTGTTTCCATGCCTTGTTTCCAGATTTCACTGAAATTGTGGAAATTCTTACTGATGTTGAGTTGAAGTTTATTACTGAATCTATGATGGATTTATCCACGGCAAAAGCTGTTACAAATTGTTTGGGTCCCTTGTTCAGCTGGACTGCAGGTTTCGAGATTCTGAAGTTTTCATNATGGTTTTTGTCAGTGAATCGTGTTTCTTGAATTGCAAGGATTTTTATGAGGAATGTATTCGTCACAGTATTCGTGAGTTGTTTGAGTTTACCTACTTTGCAGAGAGTGTTTGTGTTGAGTGTTCCTATGTAGTTTTTCTGTTTTGGTCGTAGAGATTTTGAAAATCTCCGACTTTTCTTCACATGATGTTCCTGGTCCCCCAGAATCCGATGACCAGGAGAAATTAATCTATAGACTGATGCCTGGCGTAATGTAATTCTTTCCTGTTGTTCCATCTTGTTTCTTCAAGTTGAAATGAGTTACGACTTGATTGTTGAGATCACATGTGTTACGGCTTGATGAGATCACATGTGTTACGGCTTGATTGTTGAGATAAGGAAGGTCATCTGGCAGACGCACCATCTAGATGAACAAACGCTGACCACCAACCGCTGGACTCCAGAACAGACGCTAGTGGGTTTGAGTGTGTTTTTGTCTTTCATAGCCACCCCTAACCTGGGATACACACGCTGTTGTTGGCTAGTGCTTATTTCGGCATATACTTGCTTTGTCACATTGCCGTCCTAGGATATATGTGGTATCTTTTAGAGACTGTTGCCACACACCGACCCACCACATCCTGCTAGCAATGCCGCTGTTGGTCCGGGACTGTTTATTCCCCAGGTTACCCTGCTTATGTTGCAGCTGCCCTCCATATCTGAAGGGGTGCCCACTATCCGCCACCTGTGGACCCGTCCGATTGCAGTCAGATCAGCATGACGGATTATATATATAACAAACTGGTCATAGAGCGAATGTGTTCGACCACAAACTTTTTCATTTCGGACAATCACCGAATTGAAATGCCAACATCGCGTTGTGAGTAAATATTTCTGTCGCTGAGTGAATTCGATGTTTGAGTGTAACACAGATAAACACATGCTCCTATTATATATGCATCATAATTATATATATAGTGATGAACCTTCTCATCTCAATTACACATGAAAAACTATTAAAGTTAATCGTGTGGACCACGAGCTCTTTGAAATCACGAATGTCTCTCGGTTCCTTGTTTGAGAGCCATTAATTGGTATGAATATTCGTACCTTTCCAGGAACGATTGATTCCATGACTGAAAATCATCTGGCAGTTCTATGGTGTCCATCCATAATTTTGCATTTGATATACCAATCCTTTTAGATGTTCCAGAATGTGCGCGATCGAAAAAAAAATTCTCTACAACGCGAATAAATTCCCAGGGACGTTCTTTGTCACTCGCTCCGGATTTAAATTCGCTGGGTATATTCATCGAATCTACTGCAACAGTTTTGGACATTGTACGAGAATAATGTAAGTTATTCACTAAGTCACGCATTTTGCTTTCAATAATTTTAATTCTTTTTCTTTCATTTCTTTAAAACTATATTCCGTTTTATTTCTTTCGTCTGTGAGGTTTGTTTTAAACGCACCAAAACCTTCCCGTATTTCAGACCTAACGTCTTCTATTTTCACGGCCACTTCCGCGTGAATTCCTTGCACTCGCTCGCTCACTGATGCCACCGTGGCTTCGACCTTGTCGCAGCGTGCCGCTACTGTTTGATGGATCTCAACTCGAGTGGATTTTAACCCTATCAAAACTTTCCCTTACACATTTTCACGAATCCTATTCTCGGTTGTGGATAAACTCTCATGCATATCACGAACTACCTGATCAGTTTCAACTTCTAAACGTGCGAGTCTTTCAGTCAAAATGCGGTTGCTATCTTTCAACTAGCAAGTGGAATTATACAACTTTTGGCTAGTCTCGGTTATCCTCTGTTATAAATTATTCATTCTATTTCCCAACTCAGAATTCAGTTGCATAATTTTGGTCTCTAAATTGGAATTCATATCAGTCATTTTACCTTCTAAATAAGAAATATTTTCATTTATTTTACTTTGTAAATTAGAATTAGTACTTGCTACTTCCATTTTCAAACTAGAAATATTCGCATTTAAATTAATCATATTTCCCATTAACGTGGCCGGAGAATCGAGAGTCAAGCCCCCGCTTGTAACATTCTGCGGTGTCTCATCCACCTGACTGTCCGTTTTCTCCATTTTGTCGCGACCCCGTCACTGGTTACGAGTTCCCGGAAGACAGTACCTGTTAACTGCTCATCTTCCGATTCAGAGCTAAAAATATCTACCGTTTCCATTAGGTCGCCTCTAAATCTCTCTTGCGTTACATTAACCTTGACCTTATAGATCACACAATATTTAATACGAAATAAAATACTTAATACTAATCACAATATTAAACGTATTAACCAACGTGTACCAAAATAACTTCACACAAATTTTACACATAATACCAGAAATACCAAAGCTACCACATTCAATTGTTCAAAAACTAAAATTAACATTTTACCTTTAAATAGTATTAGGTACCATGTGCTCCTTAATCAGGTCCTTTTGTTCGGGCGCCATTAATTGAGATGATATTAGAAACCATGTGTTCCTTAATCCGGTCCCCTGTTCCGTCCCTGTTTAGGCTCCATTAATTGAGATTAACTTTCCTACCTAGAACTACTAATATCATAAAGACATTACATCATTATCAGTTAGACACTAGAAGAAACATTATGCACAAAGATAACATTTGTAACAAAAAGATCCGTTTATTAACAACTTGTAAATGTGAATTAAAATGTTATTGTAACAAAGAAATGAAATATAAATGAATTCTTGTCTGTCGATAAAAAAGACAATATATTTGAATCTCGATTAAAATTTCCGTAGGTGATTTCGATTACGTGTGAAAGTAATGGAACAGTGCGAGGATATTAAAGTGAACACAAATTTTCAGCAGATTCAAATCGTACAATTTTATTTATAGATCGGCAGAGACGGTCAAATGACGTGAAATTAAATGGGAAGCAATTCCAATCGTCTCATAACTATTCGCTCCGATTTATCGGTCGCGGGTCGTTTTCACCTTAATGGCCGAGCTTTGACTTCTCACCCCTGATCACATAAAATTCCACGATTGTCTGTCGAGAAGAAAGATAACCTGGGTTGCTATTGGTGGTCACGTTGCTTCGCTGGCGCGTGAGGTGGCGCCGATGGTGCAGTTGGCGCTGGATGCTGCAGAAGGGACGAGTCATTGATGCCTCCCGGAAGTGCTAAACTCGGCGAGTTACATCCGTTTTCGCATCAGAGTCCAGCGCACGCTGCATTCCTGAGTGCTTCCACAGAGGCTGTGTGCTGCGGGGAGAGAGCTCTGGTGGGGTTATGGGAAGCTGACAAGTGGAGGAGTGGGGAGGAGGGTGGTGCTGAAGAGTGACAGGCTGTTTCTGGAAGGGAAACGACAGCGAGACGACGCCATGTGGGAGGCGGGGAAGCATGGAGGGCATGTTGTGAGGAGAGCAAGTGCAAAATGTGCAAGAGTGGAGTAGGAGGGTGACGAGGGGTTTGGGGGCGATATCGAAATGTTATGGAGTACAAAGTCGGAGGGGTTCAAGCGGGGAAAGCGGTAGGAACCAAAACGGCGAGAAGGGAAACGACGATGGTTAAAGGAAGAGGGGGAAAAGGAAGGGAAATGCGTGATATGTGGGCTGCTAACGTGAAATCCGACCACCCTGGCAACCTCGCCATGAGTACTTTAGAAGGCTGGCACGTGATATACTTGCAGGAGTGAATCAATAAAATTGGTGCGAATACTGGGCAAAGGAACGGTTGCCTAGTACGGGATTTGTGAAAATGCAAGACGTAACAATTTAGATGGCTTTTTCGAAATATCCAGTATATCTTACATCAAGCAACAAAATATAATTTGATCTGACTTCATAAGAAGATGTAATCACTGTCACAATATCATCTCTTCCCGGTAATCAGATTGCAGAACAAGTCATTTGCCATTCATATCCATGATATGGAATTTGAAACATTTTCCTGTGTGTTATTCGCAATAAGAACAAAAATTGGACGTGAAAATTTCAAGACTTAGTGTCAGAAATCTATTTTATTTGTTGAAGATGTACGGTTCAGTATTTAAGTAAATTAAATTTGGAAAAACTTCGGTACATATCTATTATTTCAAAATCTTGGTGTAATAATAGCATCATGTCACAAAGACATACTGTGAAATACTATCCCAACAGTACAATATCTCTCAAACCTCCAATGCCTTCAATTCGTCTTCAATTTTCAATTGAACACCTAAATGATAGATGCATATAGCACGATACAAAACAGTATTGTGTTAGAAATATTTACTAAATAATCAAAAAATAATTCTTTCCTCCTGAAGAAAAACGTAATTCATTAAATTGAATAAATTATGATAGTTAAAACATTTGCATTCTAAGTTGCCTTATTTTTCTCGTTTCAACCTCATAGTTTAAAGTATTTCTGAGGACTCATTAAAAACGCCAGCGGCACTGAATATTGGCTAGAAGTTAATAATATTCAATTAATTAATTACTTCCACCTAATCACATTACTTTGGCGCAGGAATTGGGGAGAAGAAATGTTAGGTTGCCATAGAATCTAAATTTTTGCAAGGTAATAATTGTCTAATCTTAGGTAATAAAGAATCTGGAGTTTGTGAGGGAAACCCCATCTGAAACCTTTCACAATTCGACCAAGCGGGGGGTGTCGAGTGCTATAGCAAATTCTGTTAGACTTTGCCATTACCGTGAAGGCGATAGTAGGATTTTTCCCGTTAGTTTATCATTGACTTTTATAAATAGATGAATAAATTATTTAGTATTTTTGTTACAATAACTGCACACTCTAGAGTATTCTCTGAGACGAGAATGATATTTTAATCAGCATATGATACAATTCGAACTAATGATAATACCTAAAAATGATGCCATAATGACTGAAAAATAATAATTTGAGTAAAAATTATCATAAATATTCTAATCTTATACGAAAATAAGATTAGGTTTGTATATTTTTACGTATATTCGTGAAAAGTAAAATGGTTACAGAATTTTTCATCTCAAAATATGGGATTTTTAGTTTGATTTATTGTTAACAATTTATTTACGAAAAAATTAAAGCTATATTAAAAATATTTTATGTTAAAATGGACTATTTTCTATATATATATATATATATANATCGCATGTAAAAGTAGTTAAAAAACTGACTAGTAACTAGTAAGAAATTTAGTGATTCATACGAAATACGTTATTCATTTAACATCTTATCTTCACCCATAAGGGACCGTAAGCTATTATTAGTTTTTACCAAGCACTCATGAGTTGAAATTCGAGGATTTTTCGTGATACCTCTATGCAACGCAATAAGAGATGTAACTAAAGATTACAAATTCATTTTAGAAGATAGTTGTAAAATTGTTTTTGCAATATAAAAATAATTTCTCTTGCTTCATACGCATACAATGCTTTTAGTAAAAGAAATATTTGTTTACATATTTCGTATTGCTTTTTAATATATTATTACTTATGGCCCAAGTGAAGTGAAAAAGAAATGAAGTCGGGAAAATTTTCTAGTTTCTTGGATAAAATAATATTACTTACTCTTTTGGTAATACATTTTAATAATGTATTGTCATGTTATAAAAAATGGAAGTTTCCAACTATTTTTAGAGCATTATTAATTTTAGAATGCTCAAAATGATAAACATAGGAATTACATGTCAAATTCATTGTCAATTTAAACAATACATTTTTTTATTTTCTTTGAAACATGATTTTCTGTGACTCCGACCGGATGATGTCTTATACTACACATATAAAAATATATTTGAAAACATTACTTTTTTGTATACTCAATAGAATTTTTTGCGAGGGAATAAAAAAATGATTGCATAAAAATGGAATATAAGAACTGAATTAGGTTGAAGATTACTATTTGCGTTCAGTCCATAAGTTACTCTGTGCACTCACAATGTGAGCCGTAATTCGAGTTCTCTAGAAACCCACGCGTAATTATATCCGATTGCCCGGACATGCAATACAGATAATGTGGTACACGCAGTACAGACAAAATTATCGGAAAAATTTAAGTCGTAGGATGGAGTATTTTTGCAACATAATTTTAGGATAGCATTGATTAGTGTATTTTGCCTCAACTCGCGAACTACAGTACATAAACTTAACTGGCAGTTTCTTCAACTTTTTCGAGTTCTAAATCGAGAAGATAATCTCTAATACTTAACAAGATAAATTTTATTTCTTGTTTCTTTCATGTATGTCCCAATACCTCCTGTAAACAGAAATCAGCGAAGAATATTAGGTACAGATCGGAAGTTTCGATTACATGTTTGTTCGCTACATCTGTGGAGAACACATCGAATCATCTATAAGAACTGTCTGTCCCCTCGGAACTTTTTTGCAGTTACCTCCCGAGCGACCAGAACCCAAATATCAACAACACACACTTCTGCAGCGTCACACCAAAAACAAAGAAATATGGGTACGCTCTCCGCAGCATCATCAAATGGCACTTCCATGTGAACCGGAACAAAACATCGCCGCTGGTGGGCGGACGTGAGATGTCTTCTCAGAGCGCCCCCCCACTCCGAAACTCTCCTTCGTCCCATGCCCCTGCATCTTCCTTTCCTCCTTCACTTAGGTGGCCCGGACCCGTCTCGTGACACATCTCCCACCGGTTTGTACTTCCATATTATATCGGTTGGATGCGGAAGAACCCTGTTGATTCGAATTGAGTGATGTCAGAGGTGGAACGAAAAAAAAATCGGTTTAATGATGAGTTGACGAAAATAAAAAATATATACTCTGGAAATTATCATTTATTTTTGAATAAAAACTAGAGATCATTAGTTTTAGAGAACCAAAATTAGATCGTTGATGACATCAGGCACATATCATAAAGTAATTAACATTTTTGTCGTCCGCTTTCACTCAAGTCACACAAATATAATTGAGTGACTACAGTTCATTAACAAAATTTGAATATGCCAACAATCTGGTCTTGTTCTCACATTGTAATAGATACTAATATTAAGTTTTTTAATGGTATCGAAAATCGTTGGACTTAAACTTGCACAGATTGTAACAGATTTTTTAAAAAGAGCAACTACATGATTTGCGATTTTATGACTGTTCGTTTTGAGGAGACTGTGTTCAAAACGAGGTAGGTCCCCTAAATCAGAATTTCAGGAAAACCGAAAACCTTGTATCAACTAAATGTCTGCATAGAGAGAAATTTACTGACTAAATGGTAAACAATTATATAATTTAGAATAATAATATACGTACGCCAAACATTCTGGACACGTTTCATTAGAAATTTTGTAATAAACCTTGCCTAGATTTGGGGTAAAAATGAGATGGAATTGAAAACTGCAGCACATTTACCATTACATGTTTAGCAAATTATTGTGAGTAAAATGCTACATTAACATAGGTTTCTTTTTCTTTGAAAACATACCCAGGAGCCCATGTTGTCGAGCAAGATTGGAACTGCTAAGTACCAAAAAATCAAGTTGAGTTTTTTGGTTAATTCATACGATATCGTATCACAGGTTTCTTTTGGCCTAAACATATAGCAAGCATCATGATATTTTAGCACATTCGTCCAACACGCAGAGAGACTTCAATATCAGCTCAGAAATGTACTGAATAACAATTGGCATATTCAAATTTCAAGTCATATAGCTTCAAATTTCCTCTCTTCAAAAGAGATCTTCACAGTGTAACAATTTGTGAAATGATTTCTTTGCCTAAAGATCCAGAGTTCATGTCTCTTAATGCGAATTTTTAAATTTAATTCTTACCGACAAATCTGACGATTTTTTCGGTCATCTAGGAAATGTCTCCAATGATTTCTGGAGTATTTCAGGTGGGTATAGTATGCTCATTTATCTGTTTATACATGACTTAAGACAATTGAGGAAGTTCATTTAGAAATGTATGTTTAAAATTAACCTTTTACAAAAAGTTCGAGGCATTTTAGGGAACACGCGCAGCTTCCAACTTACTACTCCAATCGAATGTACCCTTTTTCCCACGTGTCTTGATTGGTAGTTCCTGCAATCACCAATACTTGCGCAATCTTCTTGCTCGTGTCTCCTAATAACTTGGGAGCGCAGATCCTTGGGTCCTTCGCGCTGAAACCGGAGTCTGTGGTTGTGGAATGCCTGGGTGTCGGCGAAGGGAGCAGGGGGATGGAGAGTCAGTTCCCGTCGTTCGCTCTTTCTCTACCGACCATCAGGCAGGCGGCGACCTGGCGTAAGCGCAGTTTTTCAAGTGACATCGCGTCGCTGGCGACATCTCTCGACCCTTGCTGACGGTTGTGAGGGCTTGGGGGGAGGAGGGGGTTGAAGGTTTTCGGACCCGTTTCCGTATCCCGTTCCGAATGGAGGGGGTCAGTTTTAAGAGGCGAGCGACTCGCTCGTAAATCACTTTTCGCGCGCCGCCGCGTTTCCCCCACCCATTCCCTACCCTCCCCCTCCACGATACTCCCTCCCAAGATCCACACCCACGCACCCGACGACCCTTGCGTTCTGTTTGCTGGACGTTGGAACAGTGGATGATTTGACTCGCCAGGTGGTCGAAATTTTCGATTCGGTCGGATGCGCAGTTCAATGTTCATTGCAAAAGCGAATTCCGAAGGAAATCTGTCCCGAGAATGTATGGGATATGTATGCTCGATAATATATTACAGAAAATAACACTTTGATTAGTATTATGAGAGGGAGGGATGGAAAAATGAACAGACATTTTTATTGTCAGAGCAGTAACGTCGAATTACTTCGAGTGAAAGTAAAACAAATAAGAATTTTAAACTATGAAACGAGTAGGATATGCAAGTCGAAAGCATCCTTAATATGAACTAATGCAACAGTCCCAACCAAAACAAAGAAATAGAAAATATTGGTTCTTCTCAGGAACTTTGGACACACAACGAGGATTCGAAAGTTACATCCGCTTTTTAAAGAAATATACTGGTAGTTTCAAAACATTACGGGTACAATCTTTCAACTTCATGAATAAAAATTAAATATTTTCTCCCCTTGTAATATATACTAATTTCAACACAAGTGTGCAGAGGAAGACATCGTTTAAAAAACCTCAAGTCATTAACAAATTTCTTTTGAGAGGAACGCTTGAATACCACATAATTTTATGTACACCTTCAGAAGTTACTACATCAGTAATGAACCAACACTCTATTTCCTTTTTCTTCACCTCATTATATTTTATTTTTTTTGTTTTACAAAGTTGTTACAAAAATATTTTTAGATTTTTCTCCGATTGATGGGTACATGAACTTATTCCTTCCTTTCGTGTTTCGTGTTTGATACTTCCATTCAGCCATACAATGCTCTTCCAAGAACAGTTATTGAAAATTATTAAAAATTACTTGTTTACACATTTATGAATAAACTACTTTCCTGCATGTCTTAAGTGACTAATGATTCGTGATAAGCGAGAAAAATAAATGAGTTTTTGTATAAAACAGTGCAGTTGTTTTTTATGTTTATTTAGGAGACCAACAAATTTAGATGATAATTCGACCAATTTGACTATGAAACTGACAATTTTGGAGACTTTACTCAAAACGATAAATATTGGAATGTTTTACTGTATGATTATTTAACGGTATGATGTCTGAGACCAAACTTCGAAGAAAATAATGCGTAGACCATCAGTGGAGAGATGTTTTTTTTTCGGTCTCATGTGAACAATCTTTGGATTATGATATCTTCTACCAGAATTATACTTAGTATTGAAAAATTCGACTTTTTTTTGTACATTTATTGTGCTTTTTCCGTAACTTCTCGTCTCAAATTTGTGACATCAGGCGTTTACATAGAAGGTTTCCAAAGTATATCACAGTCTGTCACGTAGATATATCCGTCCATTTTTTAAAGTTACGACGACATTCACCTCCATAAATATATCTATGGAAAGTCTTCATCCACAACTTATTTATCGAAAAATAGTTTCTAACAATAAAATTAGTAAAAACATTGTACCAACGAAGTTCAGTATTTTCCCTGGATGATATTAAAGTAAAATACTTCCCGACCAATTCTCGTGTAAATGAGAACTGTTTTCCGTTTAAAATGGTGGGTCGAAGCTTTCTGACACCCTCTTGGAATCCACCTCTACATCCTGAACTCTCCCCGAAGAATAATCTAGTTTGTCAGATATTAGCGAGACACATTTATTTATTGAACGTGGACTGTTTCTTTTGAAAAGTCTTTCTCTCTTCTGTCGGCACAAAAGGTCTCCTTTTATTTTTCTGATTTTATGTGTTCAGTGGTTTTATGCGATCGTTAAAGTCGTTATCGGCTCTGATGTATTTTAAACAGGGTGATGAGGCCTTCAAACGACGTGAGCCGCTCGGATGGGTGAAGGAGGAGGAGGACTGGCGAGGTGAGAAGCGAGCGGTAGGAGGTGGGGAAAGAGAGCGACAAGGGAGGAAATCGGAGTCTTATCTCTCTTTTGCTAACGCTGCTCAAGGAGGATCAGCGTTTTTCTTGAAGGCTGGAAGTGTGTGTTGGGAGTGGAAGACACGAACTGAGACTCCACGACACGCTCCCAGGATGGCAGCGATCCTCGTTTTGTGTTGACTTCCTCGAGCTCCAAACGCCCTCCTTCATAATTCGCATTGTGGATTCGCTGTACGACAGGGTTATTACGCGATCCATCCCCAGTCGCCATCTGTCTTCCACAAAGACTGTCGACGGGATACGAAGAAACACTTCAACCCCACCCACACCACTCGGGTATTTATTTGCCCAAAACTATTAACCTCATTGCATACCATTAAGAGAGTAGTGCGGTGTAAAGCCTGCTGATCGGCGAGGCTGGAACTGCACTGCACGTAAGCGTCGGCGGAATCCTCTTTTGCTCGTTTCGTCCGCTATGGTGAGGCGTTTACGCTGCTATGTGGTCACGGAAGGCGTGATGTGGCCCATCCCAAAAGCACTTGCGAGGCAGCAAATGTTGCTGGAGCGTAGTAAGTATGTCGCCCGGCTCTTTTTAATTTCGTGGAAGAGACCCTGCGAGATAAAGAGCCGGTGAGCTTGGTATAATTAGAGGAACAATTGCGCCAGTGAGCAACGGATACCCTTGGCGAAGTCATCGCGCGTTTCTCTCTTCACGTTTTCAAACCACAAAATTCGTACCATGAAGCGTACTAACGAAAGAATAGGAGTGGGGTAAAAACGAGAGAGATCTCAGAGATACTTTTAAAGGAACCGTGTGCTAATTGCAAGAATGTGAACAAGAGATAACAAAAGCTTTGCTAAACACTTGACCCATAAAAGATAAAACAAGGAAATAACTTAATTTTATGGCTGATCATTCGCGGTTGAGGAAATTATCACCTATATACCTAGTTTGAAATAGGATTTATCTTGCAAACGTCTTTCATGCAGCAGATATAGTGGAAGAAATTTGTAACCAAGGAACGTCTGGCGATGAAAACAGTTCTGAAATTACAAATCATGTTTCACATTTTTACAGATCGCAGTCGAACTCGATTTTTCCGAGTATGCTGGAATACAAATAAATATTGTTTTATGAATTCGTGTCGTGTCAACTCGAGAAACAGGAGATACAACTAAGTTTCCAACAAGGTCTACAGCCGAGGATTTGTGAAGAGACGAAAGTAGGAGGCACGAGTTTGGGAGACGGTCAGATATTTTTTGTATATTGGTATTTGATTCCCGTACATAGGTTTGGATAGCAAAATGAACTTTCGTCAATGTTCAGTCTCTGATGCAACTCTCTCATGAAAGATTTTCTTTACTCTCTTCTATTTCTTACATTACGAAATAAGTATCTGTCTGGCAATATCGGTTGTTTTATATTCAGTAAAAAGCCTCATGGACCTAAACCTCGTCACAAGACATAAAATAAATAATAAATAAATAAATGTTTTATTAAGTAAAAAATGTCTCTGTGTGAATTGCATTATGTCAATATCAATTTACATTAACAAATATTTATTTAGGTCCGAAAAAATTAATAGAACAAATTATTTATTGTTACAATTTTGTGATCCATTACCTGATAATGTAGTTTGAAATGCGGATGAAGTGATCGGATTGAAAGAGGTTTTGTACGCTATTTAAATTTAGAATAATATGTACAATGCGAGAAAAATATGCGGATATAATAAAATTCATGGATTGTCAGAAGGGCATACTGCGAGATCACATTGAGCTCAAGTGTGAAAGGGTTGCGGTGTGACAGAATGCGAAACGAAATAGAGAGAGCGAGGTAGAAAAGCAAAAATGAATAAAGAGAGAAGAGGATATGGAAACGTCCGAAAGGATGACGAGGTTAATCATACGGAACGCAGCTATTTCCGGCGTATCCTACCTCTCGGGCACACGGTCTCATTCTCCCAGGACATACCACCGCGCAAGTACTTCTTTTTACGACTCCTCCTGAGGAAGCGAAGACTCGATCTGCGGTCTGACGCATTTCTTCTCCATGAGAGGAAAGCAAACAATGGTGGCGAATAATACGAATTTGAATTGGGAAGGAACACGTTGTATGGTTCGAATCTGTTTGTCCTCCTTTGCTCTAGATCTCGAGGGATTTGGATTAACATTCGTGTTTACATTTTGTACAAAGCAGTTCTGTGTTCTTATCTATTGAAATGAACTCGAGTAATTTTCCAGTCAAAGTGTAAGGGTCGTCATTTTCTACTAGAAACCTATTATGAAAGAGTTTGCATGTGAACTTGGCTTGTATGAGCTAGCTTTCCGCGGGATCAAGTGGAAGCAATATCTGTAAGCTTGTTCAATTTCCCGCGCCAAGGAATTGCTTTATAGTCTCCTAAACTTCATGCTCTATTTAGAACGTCTAACACGTAAACGACTGACCTCGGGTCTCTTGCCTCCAGCACGGGAGGTCATGGGGTTAAGTAGGGTTGCATCATCTCCGTTGTCATCATCATCATCATCATCATCATCTCCCGGAGCCACGAAAAACGAAGCTCTTCGATTTTTGATCCCCGAAGGGTCTGTTCGTCGAGGCACTTTGTTCATTCTGTATGAGTAATTTTTATTGCTTCTATTCATATTTTTATTGATTTTCTCTTCTCATTTTGTCTAGCTTGGTATTTAGTTCCTTATTTCCATTAGTGACACCCACTACGGGACGCGTAATGCACGTTAACGTCTGAGGAAATGTTCAGTGACCTGAGCGTAAATTGTTAAAGAATCGAGTCCGGCAAGATTCCTGATCACGACATTCAATACTTTCTCAAAATTTTCAACTCTAATCTCGAATCAGTAACCAAACATATTTTTTTTAAATTCCTCGGAGTCTGATATTTTTCGCTTGTTTATACTTATCCACTGTTTGTAGAACTCATCAGTGTCTAAGGATAAAAAGAAGTATGTGTTGCTCTGTTCAGTTTCCTTTGTTTAGGTAATTCTACCGACAGATCTTTTAAACGTCTAAAAATCGAATGAAGGGATGCAACAATACGTGATAATATCGATTTTAGGTTCTGAAACACACCGTCAGACCATTGAAGCAATAGTCGTCTTTTCAATATTTAGACGAAATATATTGACTCTGATGAGAAAATAATTTCATTTCTGAAGTAATTTACTTTTCGAATCCTTTAAACGTATGAACTTTTTAAAACTATATTCAAATTCATATTAATCTTATAAAAAGTTTTGTAGATGTCATCGTACATTCTAAAGAGCTATTTAATTATTTTTCCTATTTTCATTTATTTTTCCTACACCGTTGTCAACTGTATTATAAGTGGCAGGTCATGCTGCTTACAATTGGAGTCAAGCGAGTTCACAGTTTATATCACATCCTTTACAAATAAACTTTATTACAAACTATATTGCCGTTTCTGGTTTTTTTATTCATAAAACTATTCAAAATAATTCATATAGAAACAAAGAAGATGTCTGACTTATTTACCTGGCAGAACTACTTCAAGTGCTTTAACTATGTGAACAGCTTAACACTGGGGGAGCCCTAATCAGGAAGTAAAAATTTTCTCCAAAACGGACACACCCAATTGTTCTCTGAGGCGTCGAATTGCACCGAGGTGGCGTGTGATCGTGGACCGTCGCTGCGAGCAAACGGGCGAAGGAGGGAGCCAGCCATTGGCGCTTCTGACCCAGCGCCTGCCGTCTTCCAAACTTCACCCAGCCTCCCCGTGCGCCGACGAGGACCTTCGGGCGCGAAACTTTTCCCTCTCGTGAGACGCTTCATTTCTCCCGCGGCGCGTCTCTTTTCACTCCCACTGTCCCCGCTCTACCCCGCCCGGCCCCGGCCCCACGCGTCACTTGCCGTTGACACCTCCGCCCGCGAGTTGGCGTAGTTTTGATTGGTGGCGAATGCTGGGAGGTCGTTTAACCTCGGCGCGGCGGCGGGCGCCTGGTGCGGGCAGGCGGAAGACGGCAGGCAGCAGACAAGGCGCCTTGCGACGAGCACAATAGCCTACTTTATCGCAACTGGAGACGGGGGTTGGCGGGAGTGCGCTATTCCCCCGTGGCGACCAACCTCCAACGCCTGGGGAGATGAGCAGATCGCACGAGACGGTAGAGGCGGGGAATGATCGCATATCGCGTAGGAATATGGAAATAAAAGAATTCATTATCGAAAAAGAATACTGCGTGTGATTTTGAGGAATTCAAAGAGGTAATTTACTACCAGAAGAAGGACCATCCCATCAAATCCGAACAAGGGAAATCGGAGGAAAACTCAGTTCTGGATCCAGCTACAGGAATGATGCGAACAACTGGGCAAAGATTGAAGACAGATAATAATAATATTACCATAATAAGAAAATACGTATGAATTTATATTATTTTTAAAAATCAATGTTAATTAAAAATTAATTGGTGGATTATAAATATGTATTATTTAGTTCAACTTGCAATAGTATGATAAAGGGTACATGGAATTAAAAATGAGACGAATACACTGATTTTCACAACATTGCCGTAAATTAATGTTATACATAATTGTTAAGTTAAAATTAATGTGCTAGGTATCTTTTAAGCGTGAATTTGGAGAGTGTCAATCTAGCGATATCATATTCAATACTGAAAACATTTCATGGTTTGCACAACTTATTTATCACACATGTCTCCCTTGTATATTACTGTGTAATTATTAACAACAAAAATGAGTATTCTATCTCTAAAACTTTCCTACGAATAACGAACAATGATTTTATATCGTCAATTGGCATTCACTTGAAAAAACTGAAACTAAAAGTACGCTAACGTATTCAGCAATACTGCGATACCACTACATACACTAAAAATTAACTATCTTTCATGCCTTTTCTTTAAACATCATGTTGTTCCCACTATCTTTAAATATCATGTTCATTTTTTTCTAATACTATTCTAAAAATTATTTCATCATCAGTGATTAGTCGTGTAGAGCAATGTGAAATATCCCATTGGTACCAGTATAAATAAATCTTCATAATATTTTAAATATTTTGAACAGTATAAATATTTTCAATTGCGGATCAAATTTAACCTGTATGTATTAGATTTAAATTATGTTGAGATACGCGCTAACAAATATGGACACAAGGATTTAAGGGTATAATTTAAATAATTTCGGCAAAGCATTTGTAGGTATAAGCTTAAAATCAATTCCATGTAATCATCATTTTTAAAATACTAGAATGGTCGGTACTTGAGTAGGGCTCCTTCCTTTCTCTTTCCTGACTTTCCGTGGTCACCTCTTGTTCTTTTCGATCCTGACACTAGGGTATCTTTCATATTCCTCTTTCTTCTTTTTTTAAAAAATGAGATACGTTGATATTTGAGTTTTGAGTTGTAATTCAGGAGGGTTTTTAGTGGGTATGGCTGAGTCATTCGGCGAGTCCCACACGCGGGGAGAGTCATGTTGGCTCTCCCTAGTGCGTAACTGCATTTTCCCTACCTGTACAAGTTTTTAGGACTCTAATGACCTGAATGTCGACGAGCCGTAAAGCCCAACACACAAAAAGAAAAAAGAATGGTCGGGCTGTCCACGTCTGTTACACTTCACGTTAACAAGTCAGTTTTCCTGAAGTTGCATTTCCCATGTAACATCGGAACACGGTCTGTGTGAATTAGTTACTTTATTAAGATTTGTTAGAGAATGTAATTCTTTTTTTAAATAAATCAAGTATTTGACTTTCATTCACAGCTTAGTTATTTTATTCTCACTTTTTAAAAACTCATTGTTAGAACATGCATGTTGGGTTTCAACTATTCGGTTTGGAATGAATGAGCAAAAGTATTCATCTGCGCTTAATTTCAGCAGATTTATGAGTGGGTGTGATCACCTCGTTTTCCAACCTCTTTTGTAGCGGGCCAGTGGTGTTTCCGCATTATCCCGCTGCTGCGCTGCGAGCAAAGCCACGCAGTAAAAGAAACTTTTTTGTAGATGGAGTGGGAGGGACGGAGTTTCCATTCGCATTCACTTCATTTTTTAAACTCTCCACAGGGTCCTACATTGGAAGGGACAGACTTGGGAGGAGTTATCTTCCTAAGTAACACAACCTGGAAGCCAGGGAATTCCTCACTCCAGGGCCACTTGGTAGTGTACACGAATTTAGGACTGAAGAGGAAGCTTTACCGATACGCTTTGTGGAATACTCTGCGGCAAAGATATCTGATACAAGTCAACAAAAACAAAGAACGTCTTCGGCAAGAGACGCCAGTCTAACGGACGCGCTCAACAGATAAATGAAGTTGCGAGCACTTCTTTCCCCCGTTCATTTCATATTATGGGCATATTGAATTAATCATTCGTGTAACTATTGGAATTCTGAAGTATGGAAAGCTGCACGCAAAATATTAAATTCGTCTCTCGATATTATTCCAGAGGTCGTGATAAGGTAGAATTGCAAATTCCATAAACTCAAGAACAAACCGCATCTATCGTTGGCGCAACAAAGCTCCATAGTTCATTTATGGGAACCTCGACAAACGAGCTTCATTTAGCGTGAAGCATACCCAATTTCATAAATCAGTTTTACCTTTCTACATTTCAAGCGACAAATAGGCGGGAGTGGCAGAGAGCTTGTTTGATTTTGATAGCCGTTTCTGCGCATTAGAGCGTTCAATTAAGTTTTTGAAAATATAGAACATTCTATAAGATATATTTGTGTAACGAATCAGATTGTTTCGGCAAATCAAGGATAATGATTTTAACAGAGATGTGTAAATTCTTCTTCCCAATAGCAGGAATGTATTTTCTCGTTCTTCATAAAAGTGGTAGAGATAGATTTGCTTTGCTAATCATCACTTCACCTCCAGTTAATGAAGCAATTTTCCGAGAAAGAGAGCCTCTTCCTTGTTTTCTAGCACGCGAGAACGCACTTTTTAAAATGGGTTCTTAGAAACCGTTATCAGCATTACAGTGCAAGCGTGCTATTGAAAAGTAACTTCTCCCCATCCCAAGTGACAGGCGGAGCGTGCGGGGAGACGCGAGGGTGTGGCGGCGGTGGCGGCGGTGGCGGCGGTGGCGGCGGTGGCGGCGGTGGCGGCGGTGGCGGCGGTGGCGGCGCACTTCACAGAGACAGGGCAGAGCGGGGCAGGGAGGCGAACCGAGGACGATTGCTTTGGGGGACGGCCGAATCCGCTTCAACGACGCTCCGAATGCTTTGTGCAATCACCTCGGGTCGCCCGACAACACCCTCCTCCCGAAGCGGCGAAGCTCCATCTCCGTTCCTCTTCGCCCCTCTCTCACTTCGCCCCGTTCTTCGTCCGCTCCTCCTCCTCCTCGGTTTGTCTCGAATACACATTCCGTTTGAAAAATATCGTTTTGGACGGCGAGCAACATTTGAAAATCGTTCGTGCCGCGGAGCATGAAAACTAGATGAACCTGTAAAGAATAGTAAACCAAATATACAACAATTCTCGTCTGGTCTTTTATGATATCTCATGGTATGAGTGGATGCGAAGAAATATTAAGAAATGAAGTAAAAGATTTAAAGTGAAACGGACACAAAGTAATGGAAAATCTGCTGGAAACTTTTTCTCACGGAACACACCAAACTTTTGGTTAAGAGCTGTGGTTATGACAAGTATTAAATAGCAGGGGTCTCCAAATTACTGGAACGGAGGGTCACATTTGAAGTTTTAAGTCTCGCCTTGGGTCCAATGGACATTCGTGTATTTTAGCAGAAATACTATATGTAGTTGTATTACTATCACATAATGTATACTAACATGTAAACCAGGTACAAAGGTATTTACGCCTGTAGTATCTGTATACAGCACGGCTATCTTAAACCTACTTACAGCTAATTTATTTTTTTTAAATTGTATTTATTATTTGTAAATGAAACATATCATTTTCTTTGGGATTTTATAATGTTGTCATTTCAACGTTAAATCACACAGTATTAAAGAATTTTTAATAAAATATCATACTTTTGAAAACATTGAAATTATTTATATTCTTCAGTTCATTGGGTAATCTATTCAAAAATTTCATTTCCACAACTAAATGATTTCTCTTACCCTCATCCTTTCTACAAGAAGGTAAGGGAAAAGGCGTACTTGCTAGGCTCTCATTGCAAGAACTGTCAAACGATTTATAACGGTATGAAATGGATTCTAAGATATTCTTTTGTTCAGTACCTAACGAAAGTTTAACTGTAAGATTGTCAATTTGCAGTATTTTGATAATCTTATTATAAACACTAATAAGAGAATTAACAATATTATCTTTGGCTGAATCCCTTGCAATTACTACACATATAGCAACACTATAATGAAGTTGAAACATGACCAATTAATACTTACTTGATATGATTTCTGATAACTGAATTAATACATAAATTACATCTTTTATTCTATTTACGTTATATGTGATGTGTGCTTTCCATTTCAGAGACCTGTAAATAATTATAACTAGATACCTAGCATTGTCAAATGTGATGTAGATTGTGGGCAAAAATTTGACACAGTTTAAACTTATTTAGTATCTACTGAAAGATAGATAGGTAACTATTTGATTCCTGAATTTTGTCAAACTGTGCCTCTAATTCGGTCTATTGATTAAATAATAAGATTGCAAAGACAAGTCTCGTCGTTTTCAAGAGCCAGCATATTCGTATGATTAGTAAAGTTACTTTAAATTACTGTCACAATCTTACCAAAAATTACCATTTTTAGCAGACAATAACGTTCTCCTTGTCGCTTCGAACCTTTAACAAATACGTTTTATTGCACGCTATTTACTAAAAATCCTCAAAAATAAATTTCAAAAGCTGTAGATCATCTTTATTTGTTATTTATGTGTACGTTAGCGGTATCACGTAATAGAAAATATTAATGAATTTATTGGATGTTGATTAAATTTACAGTTATCATATTCTATATGGTTATAAATATACAAGAACAAAATCGGGAAGTTTCGGAGATTTGTTTCGTTTCAGAGCAATTATTGTCAATCTTTACTTGGGAATATTTGAGATCAATTGATATGAAGCATGTGAATAAACACCCCAGTAATTATTTTCAAAAGGTTTGAGTTCAAAATAATTGCCTAATTTGTTATATGCTCTATTTTTGTGATGTAAATCCTTTTTCCAGAGATAAGTATTACAATAACCTGTTTGAAACGTCCAAAGCACCGCGAAGTACGAAACTAGTGTCCATGCAGGTTACATGTACCACACCGTATAAAAGTCGTTCCAAGGGTAAAATCGATTTTATTACACATGTAATATCTATATATTTCACGTGTAATAATGCCAAACGCGAACATTACCTCAATTTTCTAAAACAGTCATACTTATATTATGTGACACACTGCCCCGCAAAATTGGTGGCGCAGTAAATTCATCGCTCCATAACTTCTATGTTTCAGAATGTATGAGAGTGAAATTTGGGCTGAGGAAGATCCTGGGTTTTATCAAGACACTCCCTTATTGGAGGCTGTCTGTGCCTCCCCCATCGCGCTGGATCCCTTAAAGTGAAGAGAAATGAAATTTTGAAAGAAAAATCGAGGAAAAATATCATACTTCAAAATGTCGGGGAGAGCTAGTCTCACGTATACATACTCAATAATGTTCACGTCAGTAGCTGAGATTAAAAAATCCCCCAAATTTGATGATTCACCCCCACCCCCTTCTCCCCCAACCCGTCTGAAAATGGTGTATTTCAGATGTTCCAAAACGACTCAGGATTGTGTGAGCTTGTCCAAGGAACATGGTTTACGCGGTTTCATCAATGGAAGGAACCCTCTACGAGCCACTCCCTTCAACATTTCACCCCTTTTGGAAATTTGGGGTTTTCTCAGACCTAAATCAATTGATTCGTGATCAAAAACATTGCATTTCGTGACATTAGGTATAAGCACTACATTTGTAACAAAAACATGTCCCATCATCTAACCACCCCCAAAGAGGAAGTGTCCACCCCCATCCCCCTTTACACATTCCTGAGTGACCGCGATACAAAATTTTTTTACGTGAATAATATAGGGAATTGCTTGGTGTATTAGTACATGAAAGTTCAAATTATTCGCTCCTCTATTTTTCCGTTTTTTTATAAAAAATGGGGAAAAGTGTCATCCTGCACCCTTCAGTTCAAATATGTTTCCGTTGAACGTGTAGTGGTAGCATTGTGACTTTGACCCTGTAGAAAGCACAAAACGTTACAGTGATCGACGTATGACGCACTGGTTTCTCTGATAATTAGCGTGAATTAGGGGGAGAAACAGACAGCCCCCAATAAAGGAGCTTCTTCAGTCCAAATTTCACTGATACATTGTAAAACATAGAAGTTGTGGAGCGATGAATTTACTGCGCCGCCAAGTTTGTGTAGAAATAGTTTGATTAGCTCCAGTGAAAAGCATTTCATCTCCTATGGTTTCCACTATGATACAGCGTATGATAGTCATAAATCATTTCTGTAAAATAGTACCCTACTGGGACCAACCGTTTAATTATTGAAAAATCGTGCAACGTGTGAAACCATTTATAATTGTCATCTGAAGGCAACTATTCAAACACAATTTAGTAGAGACAAAATAAATTTCCATATTTGTGGAAAATGTAAAGTACCACGAATATAATGTAAATATGTATAATGTAAATATGTAACTATTTTGTCTTTCACAATACATGTAATTAATTAATGACATTTCAAATATTTATTGTGCTGGACTTTTCCGGAATTCTTCTGATCAAATAAATTATGATCCCATGTGTTTTCGTTCATATCGTATGAACGATGTTTCTATTATGTAAAATCAGTTTATTATCCTCCACGTGAACATACGCAGTGTATATACGTGAACATACGCACTGCTTTTTTGACACTAAAGTTTATTATTTATTTATTCACCCAATAACGTAATAAACCGGGGGACGCTTCGGTGCTTGAGTACTGTAAGCCGCTCACGGGGGAGACTATTTGCTGCCGGGTGACGTAGCACCAACTCCAACGTGGGCTGCGCCACCGCTCAAGAAGCGACCCAAGTGAACATACTCCTCGTAGTACGAGAGCCCAATGCAAAAAACTCACCCCTAGATCATACGCCTAAAAATTTCAGCATAAGTACCCAAGTACAAAACTGACAGTCTGGTAGCGATAAAATTCTTATTCACCCTTAAAAGATCACTTCTAAGGTGCCCGGTTTATGCTCTTTTGTCGCAAAACTGAGAAAAATATATATTTAAAAAATAGTCCTCATTCGATTTCCTACAAAAAAAAGTCCTTACCATTTTTGAAGTAGGTGTAGTCGTTCTCGTGCTGTAAGCTCTACAATCAGGGGGTAGTTTTCAAAATCATAATTATCCATTATTTTTCGATAAGTAAATAACGATTTTGGCATCGTAAGATCTCAAAGGACCTATTTAACCGAATGCAGAGATATATAAAACAAAGTTGCTGCATCAATATGTGCTTTGGTTGAAAAACTGTCTTATTGTTTGTGCGAAATGAAGGTGGCCGGCGATCACGTACATATTTCGTCTATTATTCCCTGCTCGCATTTCGTGTCGTATCTGTGTTTGGAAGTCAACGTGCTTGTTATCGTGTGGCGGTGCTTGAAAAATGTAAGTTTATTCGTTTTCAATTGTACAGTCAACTTTTTTTCTTATAAAATAATTTTAATGATCGGCTACATATTCCAATCAGTCATGTATTCATATCCGGACAAAGTTCCGAAAAAGACCACGTAATGTTTTTGCAAAAGAAAATACTTGTTTATGATATTTCATTATTAGACACATTTGCTCATTTTTCGGTAGGTGGTATCATTATACAACTCTTTGTGAAGAGAGTTGCTTATATTCACAATTTATCCATAATTTTTAGAAAGGAATGTTGTCACTGCACTCAGGGGGAGGTATATATATCTTAAATTTAATTTTTGAATGTTTTTGTTTGTTTTTGTGGGGCTTTAAGGGCTCGTCAACAACAACGTCATTAGAGACCAAATTTTTGAATGAGTAAATCTATTGCCATATGTTGCTTTTGATATTTTATGATCAATTAAAATTATTTATCAGTGAAAATGCAACAGAAACCCAAACAATAATTATAATCAGACATAAGAAGAAACTCAAGAGAATTCAGAAAAGATTCATTGGAACTAACAAATTAGTGTTTTTGGCATTAAGAAACCGCACTGGTTGACCGTTAGCTATGTACGAGTTATATACGACTTCTCTTATATTCTTTACTTAAAGTAGAACGTTTCACAATATTTAGAAACCGAATATCTACTTAAATTACTGTATTGGTTTATGGTGGTATTGTCACAATTCTTCATGTACCTTTTTCTTGTGCCCCGAAATATATAGTTATTTTTACTAGTCGTACACTTCTGCCATCAACCGATTGTTTTATATATATGGAAAAGTATTTTATACACACAATAACAAATCTCTCTGAAATGTCTCAAATGAGATTGCATGAAACAACTGTGGGGGTGTCACCGGAGTCAGTAGAGTTTTCTAGAAATTATTACTTTGGTTATTGTGAAGAGTAATTTCACAAGGAAATCCGTAAGTAGACGTTGCACGTTAAAACTTAGTACGCAAAAAAACTCCAGACATTTTCCGTGTATCACAAAACGCAGATATTACCCTTAGAAAGGATACATGTCTCTTACCACACCAATCTCTTACTCGCCGCATTAAAGTTGCTAAAATATAACACTCAAAATTGGGTAATAAAACATTTTTTTGGTACATTTGTAGCTTCCATCATGTCATTATTTCCAATACGCTCAAACAAATTCTTAGAATTATTATTTTAGTAATGAAATAGATCGCTTTTAGAATAAATCGCGAATGAAACGTATACATGATTCTTTTATTTAAAAACATTAGCACATTAGAAAATACAAAATTACAAACTGTTCATTCAATTATTAAAATACATAAGCATAGAGCTCAACATTTACAACATGTATTCAAACGCCACCTCTAAGTCGGAACCGAGAAGTTGGAATTGTGTTTTTGCAACATGGGCCAAAAATAGATTCAAAATAATGTTTTGCAGAAAAATTATTTTATAAGAAAAAAAGTTGACTGTACAAGTTAAAACGAAAGTTTTTCAAGCACCGCCACACGATAACAAGCACGTTGACTTTCAAACACAGATACGACACGAAACGCGCGCAGGGAGTAATAGACGAAATATGTACGTGATCGCCGGCCACCTTCATTTCGCACAAACAATAAGTCAGTTTTTCAACCAAAGCACATATTGATGCAGCAACTTTGTTTTATATATGCATTCGGTTAATTAGGTCCTTTGAGATTAGGTGCTTTAGGTGCCAAAATCGTTATTTCCTTATCGAAAAATAATGGATAATTATGATTTTGAAAACTACCCCCTGATTGTAGAGCTTACAGCACGAGAACGACTACATCTACCTAAAAAATGGTAAGGACCATTTATTTTAGCAAATCGAATGTGGATTATTTTTTCATGTAGATATTCTTCTCAAAAACCTAACCGTTTTGCGACAAAAGAGGATATACCGCGAACGTACACCTTAGGAGTGGCTTTTTAAGATTAGTAAGAATTTTATCGCTGCCAGACTACTCTCTGTCTTGGGTACATATACTGTAATTTTTAGGCTTATGTTCTAGGGGTGAGTTTTTTGCATTGGGCCCCTGGACTATCACCGCCTGGACCCAACATTAGACGCTGCTGCCTTGTAGCGTGGTAAAGGGTACTGAGACTCCTGTGCAACATTAAGAGGTCGGCGAACCAGCGTCAAACGGGAAATAACTAACAAAAATTTTGCCTAACGGATTACCATTACCCCAGATCACCGGGATTATATCAGATCACCCAAATTACCATCTAGCTGTATCCCGGACTATTGAAGTAGTTTCCCCGTTGACCAACTCCCATCTCAGGGCATTTTAGTCACATTCCAATTTCTCTCCAACAGTGCCACACTTCTCGTTCATCCACAATGGAGAGCAGAAAGGTGTTCTCTGTGCTCTTCGTTTTGGCTTGCTGTGGTCTCGATCGTTTGCATCCCTTTAAATTGTTCTCTTCTTTTTGCGAGTGTCATCGATACGACTAGTTGGGCACAATATCTTGATCTCGCTCCGCTGTTGACCCGAAGTGGAATCAGAAACGTAATGAACGATAAAGTTAGTAGGTGAAAATGAAAATGACGTCCAATAAGATCTCGTTTCTTGGCATTATTTCCTGGATCTTTCGGAACATATGCCGGACCCCTGACCTCAAACTATTGTAGGTTAGTTCATCCCCTCCAGTAACTCGTGCAGATTACAAGAATTTGTGATTTAATAATAAACATCCATTTCCTAATATCAACTCCATTAAGAGCTAACGCTAGTCTCGGTGCGCACCTCGGATTCTGCCAATTCTGCCAACACAAATGCCAGCCGACGGTCGTCCTCTCAGCCATTGTTTCGATCCACCACTGCCGCGTCTGTAAGTAGCTCGCTTCATCTCTGATAAATTGCTTCTTGGATTACTGGCAAACTTTCTTCCGCGTAATTTGTTAGCGGCGCTGGCGACAGCGGTGGTGACGTTTGCATTAAGGCGGCGATGATATTAGAAGCGAGAGCAGTGACGCATGGATAGCCCAGGCTCAATTTTCTCTCGGTTCAAACGACTTCATCAGCAGTCTTGGTAGTTGTAACCTTTCTTTTGCAGTCAAGAACAAGGACTGTATTAAAAACAACTCAAATATTTTCGAAATAAATACATTTTTTGCTCTTTTGAAGATATTAATATTTTAAACGTTCTATTCGATACACAAATGGTATTAAAGTATAGGAATAAGTGTTCACGTGAAATCTGAGCCACTCATTCTCGGGTATTGAGTTTACGTCACCCAGAAAATAATGTCTCTGAGGGAGGCTAATGGAAGATAGGGAATCGTAATCTGGTGTCCTTGATTTCAAATTCATAAACTAAAAACTGTCTCTATATAATACATATGTAATATGAAGTGACTAAACGGGAGTGCCATGGCCATATATAATAATCAAAATAAGTGATGTCAGTAAGCCACCATGTTATTTGGGTGGATATTAATTTACCAAACATAATCTAGAATTATATTCCTTATTTTTTGGGGAGACCATAGCAGCTAACGCTCGAAATACTGAATGGGACTCGAAGGCGAGACAAAACATATATGACCTCGTCTCCTGGAAAGGATGGAAAGAAGATTCTTGTACTTTGAGATTGTGGCGCTGTAGAGTTAGTTTTTTTTTCCTTTCTTATTTAACTATTCATTGCATAGAGATAACTTCACTTTTCTAGCCTTTAACATAAATTCCGATGAATATCTCACGCCTAGATCTGGGTGTGTAATGAGCAACTGCTTGGTAACTTTGCAGCCCAGTGTTGCCAACACAAAGCAGTGCTTCTAAGCGTTGCCTGGCAGCACGCCCAATCCAGAAGCTGCTGCTTCAGGATCGCTGGCGGTGCTCAACGCCACGACATAGAAAAAAACGTTGTTAGATGCATGCACGTGTTGATTTTCACTCTGTCATGCTTTCAGCAAACTTAGGCGATGAATGAGGTACTACCATTTTCTGCTTCAGAAAGTCACGAGCTGGGGAGATAAAAAAAACAAGACACTGAATCTTGTTCAATACGTGAAAAATAATTTATGCATGTCTAAAAATAGTTTTTTTATCAATTTGATTGAATTATAAAGTAATTTTTGGGGTTATAGAAATAAATTTTAAGTATTTCTTGTAGTTTAAAAGTTTTTTCATTAGTTAAATTCAAACATTTGAAAGCTAATAGTGGTATTTGCAGCAATTCTTTTATTGACAAAGAATTGCTTGCTGTGAGTTTGTAAATGAATATTTTCTTATTTATTATGACATTCCATGGTTACATGTCTTCCGTCAAAAATTTATATTGTTGGTTAATTTTCTGATAATATTCATAAACTGTCTCTTTTAGTTCTATTTAGTCCCAATGAATGAAGATAAAATGTAAATATCTCTCCGTGAGCTAAGATATTTCAGTGACTACTCGTGACACATAAAATCATGCAATACTTAGTTTCATTTACTCTATGCTCCATTATGATTAGATAGCTGGAAAACTACGGACTTGAAATTTATTGATTTTATAATTACCCCTGGAATGGTTATTTGTTTGACTTGTACGTATTGAATTCATTTTTATTTTTTATTGAATTAAGTGCACTGCGAATATTTTTTAATAACCCTTCTGTAAATTTTCATATTTGCATGATAAGATTAAATACAACGATTATGTAACATATTCAATAATAAACCAACGTTTGACAGTTAAAGTATAATATAAAAGAACAATATTTTACAAATAGAGTAGAATACAAATATTGCATTCGGGTGAAAATAATTGTACTTCATCTATATTTTCACGTGTCCAAAAATACATTTATTATTTTGGATCTGGACATTCTATTTTTACCTTACCACATCCATGTTGCAACTGCTTGTTGCATTGTTACAATTTCCATTACTTCATATTTCACAACACAAAAACCTCCAGCAACACTTAGGTGACAGAGCTGAACTCAATATTTTTCTTTTAGTTGTCTGAAGCCACTAATCTTCACAACAGAGTATTTTAACGATTTCCAGACGATCACACAAGAGAGATTTTATGAACGATGTCTGGAAGTACGAGCGTGAAATTTTTTTGTTTTTGTTTCTAGTGTCCTTCCCATTTACTGCTTCTTACGATTCCCTTCATTATTAAATAAGATAATGTAAAAAAAAGAAACTTTTCCCTGTTGCTGGATGAAGAACACGTTTTCAAGATCCGCTGACAGTTTTTATTTTGACGTTTAAACCCAAAATAAAGCTCTTGATACTCTTAGTTAAGGATTAGAATTGAAACAACAAAGCAAGGTGTTTCAATGAGGAAGAACACCTAAAATATATCTCAAGCGGATAAAGATATCGACGCGCAATTCCCACTGATATGAGTTGTGGCGTTTGACGCATTGAAATGATTTAAAAGTTTTCAGCTGCAAAGATACAGACCTTTATATTGTTCTTCATAGATGAAACTATTTAGTTCCTTTTCAGCACTGCTTTAAATCTGTGGAAAAGACGAATTCAATGATACAACACTAATTGAATTCGAACGAATAGCGACAGGGAATCAGAACGCTTCGCGAATATTTATATATTTCCTGATTAAATAGGAATGAATGCTTTTTTTGAGAAGCTGGAAGGACTGACCTCAGCACGAGGAAGGTCAACTTCTTGATCATGTATATTCGCAATAATATACACTGATCCATTGTTAGAAACCCTTCCTTTATGTACGTGTAAATGTATGAACATTAAAGTTATTAGTTCGAAAATATTTTCAGAATCGCTCCATACATGTATCACTTAAGTAATCTGCATTATTTTTTCACATCGATGTTGAAGAGAAATTCTAACATTTCTGGTAACATCAGACAGCCAGGAGCGTCCTAATAAATAGATGGAACAATAGAGCTGAAAATCAAAAATATTTCTCTCATGTTTTTATATGGGTTTGCTAGAAGAACAAATGAATTACTTAGTATTGACATGTTGGGAATTCTTGCAGCATTCAGATTACTTTTATGATCAGTCTATTGAAATTGACGAACGTTTTCAATACACATCAATTCAGGAGATATATCGCATCAAGTTTTGAATTTTTGAATTTAAGTCATTGGATTTCAGTTAATATAATACTAAACATGTAAATTTACTCCCCACATGAATTAATATTAATTGTCTACGTTTTATACTAGGAATTAGATAATGTGATATGATTTCTAAGAAAACCCATTATCATATACATTTTGACTATCTGTTGTTGCAACAGTGGCTGGTTCCTTCTTTTGGAATAAATGGGATCAAAAGGGAACATATAAAACATTCATTCGGAAATCAGTGATATTTTGAAAACGATGAGTAGCATTCTCCGGCGTATGTAGTTCTGTTATTTGATCGGTGAAATTCAAATTTAAAGATTTGATGCCTCTTGCGTAGGTGCGTTAAATATGTTTCGTTATTATAAATCACTACACTTTGACCACACTTCTTACTTATTACATTCTCATTTTCTGTTATTTAAGCTGATATTCGCCAATATTTACGTAATATGTTCCATTCATTCTGGTACAAAACATAGGTGCCCAAATCAATAATAACACTTCCGCAGTTTTCACTTAAATGAGAAGTAAATTTCTTAGTTAGTCCTACATGAGAGATGGTCAATATTTCCGATGTAACTGTAGAAAAATATGGCACCACTTCTATCCCCAAGTCTAAGATTTGCCATCAATTCGAGAAGCTTTCAATAAATTGATTCTGTTTGGACAGCTGTCAAGCCTGACGTAACGTAGAAACTTAAAGACATCGTTTAGGAAATTGATGATGTACAATGGCAAGCTGTGATCAATGGCAAGCTGAGGATCGCCTTGCGAAAGGTGAATTTACAGAAACACGCTGAGCGCTATATACACGTCTCCAAAGCGTTAGGATGGTGTGAACTAAAGACTTTTAAGACTACTATGAAACCTGTTTGCATACGTATTGCTTATTCCAACACAACACTGAAAGTGATAGTAGTTGCTACCATACATCACTCGAATATCGTACTTCCGTGCAGGAAAAAGATATTACTGCAGTCCATCTCATTATTAATAGTGGTAGAAACTATCTATTGTGTGATAAATTACGAAAATATAATTTTCACATCAATAATCACATATTTTCCTCCATTAACCCGACGTTAAATTTTTTTTCCTGTTGGAACAATGAGTGAGTATTTCTTTAATTTCATTAATATTTCTTATTAATGTTTCTCGATGAATCAATTTTTCATGAAAAAATATCTGATCATTTTAAATCTCGGTTTATAGTTATGTCGTTAATAACTGTCATTCGTTAGTAAGAAAACAACTTTTATTTTCCATTAGCCATACACATACAAATTCCAGAATATAATAGCCGATGGTCGCAGTACCATAAATCCAGTAAACAGTTGCTGTAGTATCGCCGAGTCGAAGTTCCGTAAATTTAGTAGACAATTGCCGTAACCGCCGCCCGCCTCATATTGGTGCTCGCTGACGTAGTTAGGCGCCGACATTACTTGCCTAGCCCAAGCTTCTGTTAGCGCTGTTTGAGGGTAATCTAGAAACTACTAGCTCCCACGGTCTTCAAACTGCAGCGTATGCTGCAATAGTAGGTTTGAATCGTCTTTTAATATATAAAATACAATATTTCCGTTATTTTCTTTCCTTTAATTATTTCCTGAGAATTCAGCTGATCTTAGGATTCTTCTTCCTTGATTCCAAACAGTAAAATGATTAATTCCTTCACAGAGTCTTACTTGATTAGGTTTCTGATAAAAACGTTGACTCGGTCCGATTTTCATGACACAATTTTGAAGATTTCAAGTATGTTCACCTTCTTTAATATTTTTGTCATTATTTTAGTTGGAATTTATTTATATATTTTCACAAGGTGCTTAAATGTAAAAAGAAAATATTCTTATGTCCCACATTTAAAATTTAGAATCTGTTAAAGTACATTAGAGGTCGTAGACCTCCTTGGCTAAATGTTTGTTTATTTAATTTTAATTTTATTTCTTACAACGAGGTTCAGGCAACGAGGCTTTCTCTTCCGCGTAACTATGATTTGGGTAAAGAAAGTGGAAAGCAGAGAAGTTGGGCAACTGGTTAACTCGACAATTTTTTTCTTTTTGTACACCTGTCAAACCATAGGAGGAGGATTTAATGGGAGGAGTTTTTAAGCTCAAGCAAAGTGCAACATAGTGCAATTTTAAGGCATTTGACAATTTTGTGAGAATAGTTTAACTATTAACTATTTAACCGGCGAAACCATCATAATTTATTCTACTGTATTTTGTAAAGAGACCCCTAGGCTTGGCACATGTCTTTAATTTGGGTATACCTATACATCTATGGTTTGATAGATTAATCAAAGGGAAATTAGGTGATTAAACAACGTCTGCCTGTTTACTTGATACTCATTTCAAAAATAATGATCTCTTTGGAATAGTTAAAATCGATTCTGAAAAGTACAGTTGCGAATTTACTCGTTCAAGATCAATCTCAATCATCTACTTGTTCACCGGTCAGCACTCTGGTTCCTGTTTCTCGGAAATTCTTTTCCATCACTTGTTAAAATATTGAAAAAGACATTTTTGGAGTAAAGTTCAATATTAAGACGTGTAACCATAACTGAAAAATGTTTAATTAAAAATAGTCAACATTCAACACCTTAATTGCATGAATATTAATATCAAAATACGTAAAAATTAAATAGTATTAGAATTAAAGTGAATAAATAACGAGTTTTACCACAAACCTTTGGATTGTAAGTAATATGAAAACTTTCCTTCGGAAAGATGTTACATTAAATAATTTTGCAAAAAATAAATCTTTGAGAATTAACTTTGTATAATTTTGTGTTCAGATTATTTTAGTTTAATTTAATCTATTTAGATCACTCGGTAATTTGTCAATCCTGATTAGATGTATAGTTCCTTAAAGAAAATTGTACCAAATTACGTTTGCGAATTTTTCTAGGTTACTTATAATGTTCTATCTTTTTCCTTTGAACTTTCAATCTAATATATTATTTAGGAGTGAATAGTTTNATATATATATATATATATATATATATATATATATATATATATATATATATATATATATATATATATATATATATATATCAAATTAATTTTTTTTTCAAGAATGAACATATTATTAGTCGTATATTTTACAAAGATAAATAATCCATTTTTATCATTTCTTGATTCAAACGTTGTAATTAATAGAATACCGCTTGAAAAAATACCTTATAAATACATTCTCTTATGAGTGTCTTTTTAAGGAAATGTTAGCGTTTTTTATAGCGTCCGACTAGAATACGTAGAATCATACTGGTAGCGTGTTGTAGCATTTCATTAATACTTAATGTAATCTGCAGAGGAAATATACACAGGAAAAATACCTTTCTGCACCGTAGTAGTCTCCGGGAAACCTCGAAATATGCATAGCAGTTTTGGTCTCTTTGGGGCATAGAAATCCTTTTCAAAGAGAAATGCATTTTGCTCATATATTGTATGTTCTTCCGAAAATGTAACTATATCACATTTCTGCAAACATTCACATTCTTTTTCTCCATTTTTTACATTTATTTTGCTTTTCACTAATTTTTTCTATGACTTCAACTTTATATTTACTTCGTTATATTAAGATCAGTTCGTTGGCCGGGTGGTTTAAGTGAAATGGATAAGAGTCACTGAACCAAAGGATTGCAGTTCAATTCCCGTGGAAGGCAAAGGATCATCCAGAAGTGTGGCTTCTTGCCTCACTGAAAATTCTTCTTTTCACCATTCCATTATATCAAACATTTTGTCGTGCTAATAAATCAGGTTGACATAAGAAAATGTTCGCAGCCGAAAAACATACGTCAAATCGTCCTCAAATTATCTCTCTTAGACAACTGATTATTCATTGGGCAATAACATAGAAAAATAATATGGATATTAAGGTTACACTTTATATTTTTCATATTCGTGGAGGATCGGAAAATAGAATCTCGAAAAAGTTTGCAATCATCATAAATTCACCCAAATTTATCGCGTTACCTTGTTTACAGCAATCAGATATCCATTACAAAGATTGGTAAAGAAGGAAGAGTGAAACACAGCACGAATGACACAGTAACCTTCGATTTTCCATTTGAGTTAAGCCTAGGGTGAAAAGAATCTCACCCTTATTATTTTCAGTCAGAATATTCTACACAAACCGTTAACTTACCTCAAACAGTATAAATATTTCAGGTTGATACAACTACCGAAATGATTACTTCAATTTTGAGTGTTGCACTTGCTTAGTTTTTTCAAGTTTGAATATATGTTTTAAAATATTATTTTAATTACAAAAGTTTCTATTCATCCTTCTTGAGGACGGTTATTTTCTAGCTTAAATTTTTCACATTTATGGTAATTAATTTAAACCTTTGTAAAAAATACTTATAATATTCTATTTTTGTATGTTTTCAATATATCTTTAAATATATGGCAGATATAATTATCAGTATAAAACAATTCTTGAACGTTTCAATGTTTGGATTATATACGTAGTATTGTCATGGCTGCAAGTAAAAGTTAAGCACATGAATACAAAAACAAAAAAAACAAAAGATACAAAACTTGTGTGTATAATTTAAATGTCGAATCCGAATAATAATATTAAATTATTATAATTCAAAATAATATGTAATTAACATAGTGAAATATAATTGTCATTAAAGTATAAATAATATGATATATAATTTATATAAAAGTATAAAGAAGTCTTAATTAATACAATATATAACAATTTATTGATTCAAGTAGTTTTGTCAGATCTTTGCTCACTCTTTACCAGTAGTCTTTCGATCAGAGTTTAAAGTTAATTAACGTATTGCATCTTTGAAACCATTTTTAGTAATGTATCTGTGAGCTAAAACTTTGGAAAGTAAGAAAACGTATAAAAATATTCGACCTTCATCTATTAATTTAGAATAATCAAAGTGTCTGGAGAGGAAGATTCAATACAACATAAAGCAAGCTCTTTGCTAATTAGGAAATTCGTGAGTAATGCAATCTACATTACCTGTAATCAATGCGATTTGTCAACAACGACTAGACAATAAAGTGTACCCAGATAACAAGTGAAGTTAATATTTTATTGGAGTTATGAGATCATGTGTGCATTTCGAGGAAGCTCTTGCTCCAACGCGTCCGAAACCCGTTTCTAGTTCTTTCTCATTTCCTGAGCGCTGGAACCCCAGTCTCTCGAAGCGATGCGATTGCCATCGCTGCTCCCCTGTCTCTCTCTCGCCCCATAATCATGAGGACTCCACGTGGAACTATCTTCAACACTGTGACCCCTCCCTCTGCCGCCGCTTCCTCTGTCACCTCCGTTGCTGGCGATACAGACTGAAAAGACTGCGAACACGTCTGCCCAGGTCGTCTCATTCTGACGCAGTCGACGACTTTTCTCGTACCGATACGGCCCTTACTCATATCACGGACACGTGGGACGAAAGCTTCCTCTAACTGGTCAAAATCCTATTGAAATTTTCTGAAGGACTGACTTCTAACTTGGGAAATTTTATTAATTTATTTACGGTGTGGCGAGATTCAACCCATCAGACTTACTCTTCCTCCTAACTTCGTGATTTGGGTGAAGGAAATGAGAGCAAGAGAGGGAGAGAGAGAAAGAGATGGTTGCCGGAAAGTAAGGTACCGGACCGTTATCTGTATGGTGTAGCAGAAGAAAATGCTAACTGATAATGCCAATTGAACGACTAGGGGTTCACCCGGGTTTGGCGAGGGGGGAGGATGTAAACTCGCATTCTTCCGCTCAGCAGTGCTACACCAGAATTGTGTTATATCACCCTACATATGGAAAATCAATCAATAATATTAAACTTACTCTTAATTTCCCCATTTATTGATCACACAGAAATGAATATATGTACAAGAATAAAGAATTGTTCTCAGTGTAAGAAAGTTTTGCCTTTGCAGTTTTCCAGATAGGAAAAAATTGTTCTAGTGAATAAATTATTTGCAATCAGAAATTTAATATAAATATGCCGTCCTGTGTGTCTTTTCAGTTGTTTCGTTGGATTCTATCTGTTTTATATACCGAGAAGCACAAATATTTATGTAGTGTGCATTCAACAAGCAATGTACTGACATGAGGGGAAGTTTATCTACATCAGCGTCTTGTGAGTGAGGTCTCAATTGACGGCCCTGAACTCAGCGCATGGAATCGGATGGCGCGATTTTGGAATCTTTGTTACTTATTCTGGTTTCCTCGAATATTTATATTTTTATTCAAATATTTTGAAATCATTTACACGTATTGCCGGTAAAATCCCCTTCATCTATCGAATATTACGTATTTTTTGTCTGAACTGACAATTATAATATTTATTTTTATTTTAATCAAACGTCATCAGTATGCAACCCGTTCATTTAATATTTAGTGTAATGACTGCAACGAAATAGATAGAAAAGACTCATGAGCAATTGAAGTGCACCTACGGTATCTTATAAAATACACCGCAACAATAAATTTCTCCCTTTCTGAAACATATATATATATATATATATATATATATATATATATA
>NNCF01126999.1:0-29775 GCA_002313205.1 Laupala kohalensis | reverse complement strand
TGTGTGTGTGTGTGTGTGTGTGTTTGTTTGTTTTTTAATAATAATAATTCTTAGCTGTGTAATATATAAAATGTGATAATGTGATGTGTGTTGTTTGGTTGGTATTAAGTACTCATCATTCACCAGTTGGTAGTGTTACTAGGTTCTGTTGGTGTAATTTAGTCATGATGATGCTACATGCTAGGTGGGCCGTTTTGAATAAAGTGTGTTGTCGCCGTGGAGACGTTGGCAAAATTATATAATTCTGTACATATTTGTCTGGCCTAACTGTAACAAACCCAATCCCTACGAATTAATTAGTGTTCATAGAAATTAAATACCACCGTGTAATTTACGAAATACTTACTAAAAATAGTTACCACGACACAATGTCTTGCGTCTTTAATACAGTCGCTTCTGAGTAGTATCTGTTTGCGAAATGGCGCTTACTACGCCAGTAAGTCAAGCGATGTGCAATGTTACAGCTGTTGCCATTACATTATTCGTTTGACATGTTTCCTGGTCTTTGCCTTGCAATTATCCCTTCTTAAAAGCTATTTAACACCCCACTACACGATATGGGAACTGGTGACAAGTAGCTAAGATATGAGCAAATTCGATACGATGTCCGTTTCATCTTTGTAAAATGATCTACTCTTAAAAAGAGGGGCATCAACGTGACAATTTTCGAAAATATTCAAAACAGCTTCATTATGGAAATATATTTTTCCCAAGCGTTCGTGATCAGAAAAACATAATTGAAAATTTTTACTATTGAGAAATTTTTTATCGTGTAGCAATGTCAAAAAACCACATCGTTGACCTTCCAATTCAAGTTTTTATAATAAGCTAATTTTTAAGACTGTAAGGAAGAAACGACGAGAAGTAATAACTCTATAATATATTGCATGTACTTCCATAAATCATCATATCTAGTTTGCAGAACTAAAATTTACAAATTAATCTCCTTATTATGTTGATTCACCTCGGCGATTGCATCTGTTATATGAAGCCGCATGCCAAAAGTGAGACGGTCAAGATGGTATGAATCTTGATTTAAATGATATTGATTTTGTTTAATTATTAGAAAAAAAGAGCAAATTCTACGAACTTCACCTAATGTTTCCCATCATTTAATTCTACCGCATAAGCGACATTTTGCTTTTGAATGATACTCAGTTCAAAAAACAGTCAATGTAACGTTGAGTGTTATAAAATTTTCATTAAAAATTATATATATATATATATAGTACCATCTGGAATTGCGNATAAGAGACAGGGTGAATAGCATTCACTTCTACTAGTAGTGATTTACTCGTCATGAACTTAAAAATTCCTTGTTTGGTTACGATGGATATTTTTTCTTTTCTTTTTCTTTCTTTGGTTAGGAACTCTTTTAACTGAAGGTATTGCATCATAGTTCATGATGCGAATGGGGTTAAGGGAAACTCGGTAGAGAGTGTATGTCTACGGGTGAAAAAGGCCAGAGACCAGCAAAAATCAGAAAACTTGTTTCACGGCAGATGCGTGCAATATAAAGAACATAAAAAAACAGTTTTGCTTAAATCCTGGGAAACTAGTCAATTTTTTCCTAATATGTAACTAAACATACTAACTTAATTCTTATAATGAAAGTTGTATAAATGTAGATTTGATAAATTGAGTGAATATATTTAATCTTTTTTCAAAAATTCGTCACAACCTCTCTGTCATATTTAACAGTGAAGAACTAACATTTACTTGAATACATTATAGCAGTTTCACTAGTAAAGCGAGTCCTCAAGACACACTTTTGTGCATTGTATTGCTTACGATTAATAAATGTTACTCAGACAGTTTGCACCTTTTCTTTTCCCGTTGTATGTTTCTATTTGTACATTTGTAATGAGACGAACGGGTCTCAAAATTTTTTTGAACAGTATTGCTTATGTTAATAACTAATGTACACTATTATTGTATTAGTGTATGATAGTACTTTTACTTTATCAAGAAAAGAGTTTGATTTTAATCGTGTTTTTAACACAATTCCAGAGTGACACCACTTCCATTTAGCGCACTCTTTTCTCGTTCAAGAAGCCAAGTTAATTTTCTCTCGCTAAAAAGAGAAAATATTGCTTCCATTACACCTACGTACATCTTTGTGGTGCAAAAAATAAGAAACGGTCAATGTCACCCCCTTAACTTAAAACGACTCTTGTCATACAATTCCCGCGCTATCCCCATGAGTTCTTCATTTTAGTTATCTTTGAATGAGATGGACGAGGGTGGAACGCACTTGTTCAAAAAAGAAAAGCTAGGAAAAGGAAGAAAACGCAACGGCGGTGTCTCGTCCTTGGAGACGGCACATAAAGACTCGTTCAGCCTTCCTCCTCCAGCGGGCAATGCGGAGTTGGCAACCTGCGGCGAGCAGCGAGGACTGCTGAAAGGAAATGAAAGGCCAAAGATACGGGCCGAGGATAGAAGAGGCGAAACGCGAAGAGGGATATTGGGAAATACGACTGAACACAAAGCATTGTCTATGATGGATGGACAACAAAAGCGGTGAAAGGAAGAAAAGACCGAAAAATAACAGCGACTGTACCAGGGGAAAGAGGGAGGATATAAACAAAGAGGAGAGAAGAAGTGGATTTGAAAAATAAAAGCGTCAAAAGTTCATTTTTATCAATTTAATATAAAACACACTGATGGGCAAATTCTCATGAGACAGCCGCTCAGTTCCGTCGGCTTGCGCTGCACCTTCATCTAACTCTGAGTAGATGAACACTGTTTCAGATCTACTAATTGTATTTATTTTGAAGAATAGATGCGAAAGAACTCAACGTATAGTTTTATGATTGCATAATTCTTAGAGTAATATACCAAATTGAATAAAATATAGTACATTAATTTCGCAAAAATAGCATAATTAAATGCTAGAAAAGTATGCATTTGTTCGTAGTAAACTTACGTTCGTTTTAAATACTTTAGATATACGAACATCCACCAAAAATTACAAAAAATTATTTTCTTTGGTTCAATACGTCCCTCGGCACTCTTAGTACAGCAAAATTACGAAAAATAATGTTTCATTTAATTTTATATCGCCTTTTCTTCAAATTAAGTAAATATGAAAAAAAAAAATATGAATTCACAATTATTTGTTGGATACGTGATAAATAAACATGGAGAAGTTTTGTCAGAACATTACGCGCTTCCTGGCAGAAGTGGGGGTGAGTTATCACGTGAACCGTGTGGATCAGTACATTTCACCATGTGACTCGAGTATTGACGCTGGTATGCTAGTATTTTGAGCGCTTGGCACAGGAACCTTCTAAATCCCTCTGGTACCTGACTGGTACAGGTGGCATTGGCTAGGCTCAGTTTAATTATTTGTTAAATATGTTTTACAGGAATAGATTACAGGAAAATTTCTCTAGTTTCTTGCTGTAATACGTATTTTTCTTTGAAACTTGCGTGTTTTCTGCAATAAGCAAAATAATCTTTAAAAACATAATTGTTTGCAATTCTTTGATTTTTCATATTTCCTGATAGTTTTTGAAGTATAAAAGACAAAAATCGAAATCAGCATCTTAAAATACATAAAAGAGCAAAGTTACATATTTTTTCCACAACTTTCGGGCAAATATTTCCAAAATACTGAAGTATAAATTCGACGCTTCTGCCAGACCTGTACTTTATCTGAGAAAAAAAGAACGGATGGAAGTTGTAGCAAATATTGTCTAGTTTATATTCACAAATCAATATTTTCTTGTAATAGTGCACAGTTTTAATATCATAAATAAAAACCAAAGAAGGGTGTGGTTTTTCGGATTTTTTTTTCATATTTCCCGAAGTTTCTCAAAGTTGAAATTTGTAGACATCACTGTGCCGAGCTCAAATACCTTACAGGAGACTTACACAGGAAATTTCAAAATACACTCCTCAGGAAATTCAAAGTATTTGGGAGATGAAACAAGTTCAAATAATTCCAATAGTAATAACTACGAGAGGAACAATTCCAAAAACTATACATTCAAGTTTTAAAACATTCAATTTTAAGCACATTTATGTCTGTTCAGAAAGCTTTCATTTCGCAACATTTCATTAAAGTAGAAATTCTTATCTTAAGAAAGATGAAAAGGAATGGACACTCGGCCCGTCCCAATTTTTCATCAACAACAAAAATATTATTATTATTATTATTAATATCGATATAAGTCTTACATCTTAAAGTTGGGGAAACGAAGGCATATTTCAACTTCGGACACCTTTCAATATAATGGGGTTTTCACTAGTGGAACATCGTTGTGATTGGTTAACAAGCAACTTTTCAATTTTCACCACAAGCAACAATTGGCCCGGTATTTTCATCCATTTCTGTTCATAAGTGTTTTACATTAAAAAACAAACTCTATGGTTGAATGTGAGCTGTATTTTCAGCATTGCTATTTTTTTCTTGGCATCGAATTGTAACATTAGCTCCTTTATACACAATTTTTAGAATTAATATTACTCTAAAGTTAATGGCTTCACGTGGGACTTATTTAAACAAACTGCTCGGGGTCGTTTTCAACACTGTTGTCATGTATCCCCAGTAAATAAAAATATTTTTAGCAGCACCTAACAAAGGACTGTATCCGCGGAAACGTGACGCTTACGTCACTTCTCCAGAGAAGATCACTGTTGTGAGGGGAAAATGTATTGTCATGTAACGTCCCTGAGCTCAATGAGGTTTTCATTCAGCGTTACATCCAGTATTATTTACATTCCAAATATTCAAGTACGTAAAGTAACTGTACTTTGTATTACAATTATGTTTTCAGTTAAAGTTAATAATATTTGAAGGGTTTGTATCATGTCAGTGATACAAAAAATTCAATAATTTTTATTTTTGAAATGTATTTTCACAATTCTTTGTTATTTATTACATATCAAAAGATCTAATTATGAGAAAAACCTATTTTGAAAATGGAACTGAATTTATCTCTTTGTTTCTCAATATCTTTTCTTACTTTTATTGCTTGGTGATAAACATACTTCAGATTCAATTTGATTTATATTGACATAAAATGCCCTTGAAATATATTTTTGAAGCTCTTCTGAAAGGTCATTCTTGGGCGAACTTTTAATAACATAAACGTTGACATTTTTATGGAACACCAAAACGACATCACCGAACGACCTTTCATGAATACGTGACAGGAAATAAAAGTAACGTTAATAGACCCATAAAATGAATTTTATCTTGAATCAGCTTCATGGCAGTGTTGAGAGAATTCGTGAATTCCAATAAGCTTAACTCCACTACTGGTGCCTTTACTACCCACACAGCGTGGCCTGGTGCACTTGGGATGCATTATCCAGAAGGAATACAGTTTGATAACTTTTATATCTCACAAACCCATTCTGCGTACGTTGACTGATGGAATCAAAATCCAGGGACTGAAGGCACGTACTAGAAGTACCTCGTGTATTTTTGAAGTCCCGTTTACTATATTTCTCCAATATAACACGACCTTTTTGTTCGATATTATGCTATTGTTTCTTTAGTACGAAGATTTTTTACATGTAAAAACACAGAATTCAGTCAATTAAGAATTGGCCCTTGACAGCTTTCATGTAGTTTAAAAGCAATTATTAATAATTTTTGGTCAATTTTTAAAAATTATGATTGAGATGTGTTACCATAAGAGAGTGAGTGAGAGAATATATTAAGTCATAAGTACATACAGGAAACGCAATAAGAATATTAACTCCAATTATCTCCTGAACGGATGAAGCTGTTGAAATGCGGATTTTTAAAGATAAATAGTGTCGACAAGCCTATTTAACGTATTCCTTTTGTTTGTTCATTTAGCATCTCATATATTGACATAAATTTTTTTTAAAAAATAGAACTTTCTTTTTTCAGCGCAAATTTAAAGCTCAGGAAAATACAATACGAAGATATATTTCTTGAATTTGAACAATCAACAGTGTAACAGCAACGTGAATATCTAAGTATTTTTGAATGTAAAGAAGAGCATTGACTCGCACGGGGAGTGAGGTCTTATGGCGCTTCGACGTTTTCCTACTATTCATTCATAGCTATTGACAAATGTTTGTATATCGTTTCTTTAACATAGCTTCAAATTCAATTTATATTTAATTTTTGTCTATGACTTTGACTTTAGAGTAGTACCGACAAAAAATTCGTAGATCTACTTTTATATCAAATTTAGGGTCAAGATCTTTGTAGCTAAAAAAAACTAATAAATCGTATGATACAACAAATTATTAGCTTCACGTCACAACTTATCTTAATGAAATACACTTTTGAATGTCTTTATCCGTTTAGGATATATTTGAGGTTAGCATTTTGTAGAATCTCGAATGTACTAGTTTCCTTCATAAGCGACTTAGTTTAGATAAAGTAGAAATATCTTTTGGTAAAATTATGAATAAATACTTCTATCATTTATAGGGGGTGTCCTTGCGTATATATAATGTTCCAAGTGGGCTTCCCCCCTTTTTTTCTTTTTTAACATTAATTACTGAAATGTAGTGTACGGTAGCGGAGAATAAGGACTTCCGTCTGTTGGACTCTGGTCTTGCCCTAGAAAAGGGGAAGACAACATGGCTGAAACGTTGGTGGAGCTACTACTGTATCGCGGATGTTGCGCCTCTTCAGTTAGAGTTGAGCTAGGAAGAGCAAGGTATGCCCAACGCACAGCGACCAGTGTTTGATCTATTGTGCTTTCCGAAGGTGAAATGATAAGTAAATGTTGTGGTGGAATGAAAGGCAGGGAAAACGAGTGTACCTCGAGAAAACCTGCTGCGAACCCTGCTTCGAACACCACTGCGAGTCCTCTTTGGATCAGACAGGGTTTGAACCAGGGTAGGAGGCGAGTACGCTCGGCACTACGCCACGAGTCGCCCCATACTTCTGCTAGATTTGAGGATATTTATATTTTCATAGAGGCAGCTTTCGACCCATCTCCTTCCGATATCATCGCTGCGTTTACCAACCTCTGTGACGTAGCCTTTGGTGTTTTGTTGCGAGACAGCTGGCGTGGCGTACGCTGCAGCGAACAAACTAGCGTCCGCGCTCCATTACTCGTTTTAAACGCCCATCCACAGAATCATGCGCTTCAATGCTAATTTTCCCTCTCCCATCACCCACTATTGCTGAGCGCATCCGGATTTTATGCTCGACTAAAAGCCTTTCAAAGTTATTTCAATAGAAGAATTGTCTGACAAGGCGACATTAATGTACTGAGGAATTTGTGGACGTGAAAATTTCCATAAAGCACACAGGGTTTGGAGCGAATACTTCGACGAGAACACGGCGAAGGGGGGGATAATTGGAGATGCAGAGAGGGAGCAGAGGAAGGAAATCTCGGATGGTTGGGTGTTGGCGCTTGGCATGATGCGGCGTAATTTGTTTTCAGTGACACATTCGCTGGTCCGTAACGCCAACCCTCGTCGCCATTCAGTAAGTTGTAAGCTCGGAGATTATTGAAAAACATACATATGCGTGAACTGAAGTTTTTATGAATGAGGCAGTGACAAGTTGTTGATACGCCACCACTTTGAATGGCGTTGGAGTGTGAGACAGGGTTGGAGAGCTGGTGGGAATCCACGCCGCGTTAATGCTTCTATTCGACGCGGAGCCTGCACGCTGCCCGTCCAATCGTCACGTGCCTGTCCTTCGTAATCGAGAGCGATGCCTCGCATGAATACGAGTGATGTGAGGATATTCCAAGAGGATGTTCGGCCGCTATTCACCAACACATCTATGTCTCAGCGGTTCTGTAAGTCCCGTATCTGCCGTTTGTGCAGGACGATCGCCAAATTCTCAGATTAACTGATGTGTAATTTTCAGAGTAATATTTGATTAAAAGTATTTAATTTAATTCTTCATTATAGAATGTAACTCGTAAATATTTGTAGGAGAGATATTACAATAAATACTTTACATAAAATAAATGTGCCCAATACTGCTCTATTCAATTGATTTAAGTGCCTTGATTAATTGAATGGATGTCACAACAGTTTTCGTTAAACCTTTCAAAATACAGCAATTGTTTGCTGTTTATTTCGACAATAAGAATCAAACGAATAATCCGAGATAGATTTCGGATCTTTAGGCAGAATTCAATATCTTATTTGGAAGATATAATGGTACGGCGAAACAACGATAATCAGATAGCGAGAAGCAATCTTGAGACCATTGACATGTTGAAACAATCTGTTAGCAAGACTTTCAGAATCTGTTAGCCTGGGTTTTGCAGTTGAAACATCGAATTATCCATTAATATTAAGTTACAAAAATGAATACTGTGAGAGTGATAAATGTTATCTTAATTCTATGCTGTCAAATTTGATTCTAACATAACCTCAAGAATTGGGATGTAATGGTAATGTAATCAAGACATCATAACGAAAATGAATCCCGTCAGTGTTAGTTTCTTTACTTTTCATCTTGTTTGTCAATTGTCCAACTGAATCGTGAAGGTGGATGTTTGTTCCTGGAACATTTAAACACATGTTCCTCTAACATTTAGAGGCGGGTAAAGTTAACCTGAAATTTAATTAGTTAACGGTTACTCCGTTACTCAAAAAGGTAACTTCATTAACCGTTAAAGGTTTAGTTTGTGTAAAAAACTTGCAAAAACAAGAGAATGTAATATGCATGCAAGATCATCTTGCATAAGGTGCATGTAGCCCTTCATGGACATTAACATATCATGATTTTCATCTAAGTTGATGGCGCAAAATATATTGTCCAGTGGAATCCGTCAAACGTTGCTATTATGGTTTTTTGCACGTAATGTGACATTGTAAAAAAGAAAAAAATCATTTAACGCAAAACCACCAAGGTCGACAAATAAATAGTTATTATTTTCTCTATTCGTATTCGTTCACTCTGAAGATTTTGATTTCAAGGTCAGACCACGAGTCCGAGGATGGAAGCAGAAGCGGGGAAAAGGAAAAAGCCGCTAAATGGCTGAACCGTTTTATTTTTATATAGCATTCGCGAATTGGAATCTCATATCCTAGCGTTAAAATTTATTACTTGACCAAGGCGCGTGTCACCTTATCTAAGTAAGCCTTGATCCAACAGCTTTGTGTCACCCGATATACTATGTGCCATTGAGGACAGTTGATTTCTTATTTCACAGTTGTGAGGAATTGAGTGGTTCTGAATCTAGATATTCATAGAGGCAAAATCATATCAAGCATTTCCCAACATTTCGCGGTCGGACACTCCGGATGGCTTTGAGCAAGAACAGATCCTAATTTCCGACGATGCGATGTAAGACAAATATCAGACCATCCGCAACGCCCCAACCACTGAGGAAACAATGCTTTAAAAATTAATTAACAAACGTTAATAAAGCCCTCAAAGGTTTTTGAAATTTACTTAAAAGTTTTTTTAAAAATAGCTTCGTTAATTAACGATTAACGCTTTCATGCCCGTAAGTGGAGAGGAAATAACGGTTTTATAAGAGTTCTATGAATCTTATTTGTTAAGAAATAATCCCATAACACTGTCGTAAGTTTCATTCGTGGGAGAGGAATCAGAAATCTGGAAACAGGAATAATTTGAGGGGGAGGGTGGGGCAGTTCTTTCAAAGATCAGATTCTCTCTCACAAAAAAGTAAAACAAAGGAGTCTTCAAATGGAAACCTTTAGATCTTCCTGAGTTCAATGAGCGCCGTTCAAAATGAATTCTTAAACTACTCCGGCACTCATGAAATAAGAAATACATGGAGACGGTAGTACTCGAGGTGACCGTAAGAGAATGATCACTAGCGCTACAGCGCGGCGCATCAACAAAACAACTTGTCAGTAGGGTGTTGGGCTCCTCAAGAAGCAATGATAATTTTTTATCAATCATTTGTCTATTTTTCTTTGATACATTTTATAGAAATAAATGCAAATAATTGCGAAACATTTTATATCAAATTTAGACGAAAGGATTAAAACTCATCCTGTGTTGTGATTGAAATTTTCGATGAATTAATTTTACTCCAATTAAATTAGGACGCAATAAATGGGAAAGTATGAGGTAAATTTTTTAAATGTTTGAAAAGTGCAAAAGATCCTTCATTTCTTTTTGCACGGCCCGAACTGTTTGTTGTTTTCTTATCTCAGAAATGATAATGAGTCTAATGGTTGAATGGAATGTGCCACGTCAACAGGTTTATTCAAACTGTAATTTGGAGTGAACAATAGCATAGTAAACTGTTCTAAGGGCATAACTTGGAAAGAAAAAGTTAAGTTACTTACTGTCCTAATCCTGTCCTCTTGTACCGCATAATGTCGAGGATTGGCAGAGATCTCGCCATCCTTTCCTATTTAGGGATGACTACTTGGCATCCTCCCATGAAATATTTTTCCGGTGGAGTGATTCTCTCACAGATCCGTCCCACATATTTCGGGGTTTACCCCTAGGTCTCTTTCCTTTGCCTCCTAGACGTGCTTCCCAAATCTGTTTTGGCTCCCTGTCGTTGCTCATTCTATTCAGGTGTCCAAGCCATCTTAATTGGCCATGTTGTAACTTACTTTCCAAAGGTGGAACTTTAAGATTCTACCTTAGAGTATCGTTTCTAATTTTGTCACGTCTAGTCTTTTCTACTACAATCCTTAGGAAGTTCATTTCCGCTGCCTACAATTTTTGTCTCGTTTGGTTGGTTATTATCCAAAATTCACTTCCATATAGCAGTGGGATGTATGTTGAATTATATACAGCAATTTTAGTCCTCTGACTTACCAGACTCCTGAACACAAGTAAACTCTACTATGCCACAAACAGAGGATTCCTAAGAAAGAAGGAAATTTCTTAGGAATCCTCTGTTTGTGGCATAGTAGAGTTTACTTGTGTTCAGGAGTCTGATATTCAGCTCTTCTTCAATCCTTCCTTCATGGTTAATCGTCACCCCTATATACTTTAAACTATCGACGTGTTCCAATTCTTCACCCATGAGTTTCACACTAGTCTTTCTTTTCCCTTCCTATCATCATTGCTTTTGTTTTATCTAGGTCATATTAAATACTATGTTTTATCTTTTGTCATATTAAATACTATGTTCATCCATAAAGATATACACAAATTCACAAGAGAAGAACCAAGCAGAAATGAAAAGTCTATTAAAGAATACATAATTGTTAAGAGAGAAATGAAGTATGTAAGAGGCACAAGCGTGAAAAGGGGTCCAGAATTAAATAGTGATCATAAACTTGTGATTACAGAGAAAATCATGATCAAGAAAGATATACTACGAATATCTAAAAAGGAGCGGGGTGATATGAGGGGAGAGGAAAGGATTAAAGTGTATACATTAAGAGAGAATGAAAATCAGATTAAGCTCATGGAAAAGACGAAAGAGAGGACAGAAGATACGGAAGAGGTATTAGTTCAGGAGCAAGACATAGAACTGATCTGGACGAAATGGAAGATCACCCTACTATCGGCAGCAGCAGAGGTCTGTGGCACATTTAAACCAACAAGAACAAAGAAAGAAAAACATTAGTGGAATCCTGAAATAGGAATGTTGGTAAAAGAAAAGAAAAAGACATGGAAGAAATACCTTGATATAGGATCATTAGAAGCTTTCGAGGAATATAGAAAACAAAGAAATGTAGTAAAGAAAGCAGTTCAGGCAGCCAAGAAAGAAATGTGGGAAAAGTTTGGGGAAAAGATGAAAGAAAACGACACAGAAAACTAGAAGCTTTTTTATAAAGTTTTGAAAAGTATGAGGAAACAGAAAGAGTGCCTTTTGAAATTCATCTACGATAAAGAACAGAATTTACTGACTGAACTAAAGAAAATAGAAGATGGAAGGAATATTTCCAGGGATTACTGAAAACTAATGAACAAGAAGAAGAAACTGAAACTGATGGAGATCAGGAACAACAAGATGGCATACAAGGAAAGGAAGAAAAAACAATTACAATGGAATAACTGCAGTAAGCTATAAAGAAGATTAAATTGGGAAAGGCAGCAGGACAAGACAAGATATCACCGGAAATGGTCAAATATATGGGAAGAAGAGCAGAGGAAATACTACTGAAGATTTTTCAGAAGGAATGGATAGAAAAGAAAATTGTAAAAGACTGGGAAGTGTCTATCTTTATACCTATTTTCAAAAAAGAGGACAATAGGGAGTGTAGGTACCATAGAGGAATCACACTTGTTAGTGTACCAGGGAAAGTACACTCCAGAATATTGGAAACCAAGCTAAGGGAAGAAGTAGAAAATAAGCTGGAAGAAACACAAAGTGGGTTGCGACCAGGTAGAAATGTACAGGATCATATATTTACCCTGAGACAAGTAATCGAAAAGACAACAGCATATGATCGAGATCTTTACTTGTGTTTCATCGACCTTGAGAAAGCTTTCGACAGAGTCCCATGTCAAGAATTATGGAGATCTTTGAATAAGAAGGAAGTTAACCCAGGTTTGATAAAAGCTATACAAAGTTTCTATAAAGTAAGCAGATGATATGACTCAGAACTGGAAACAATACCTCTGAAGACTTCCGAGCCTCTGGAGTAAGGCGAGGAGACATATTGTCCCTTTACTTGTTTATACTATTAATGGATGATATATTCAAAGAAGTGAAAGCAAAAGTGAGGAAATTCTTAGACGGAAATTGGAAGATGAAATGGGTAAACATGTGTGAGATATTATATGCAGATGACATAGTACTGTTTGCTAGGTCTCAGGCTAATTTACAAAGAAATATAGAAATACTGAATTCAGAACTGGAAAAGAGAAATATGGTGATAAACCTAGATAAAAAAGATAGTAAAGTTAAATTAAGAAATATAATGTTAAATTCTTGGAGGTAAATTCATAAACCTTTTAATAAAACCATGTGATATTTCCAATAACAATTTTCATCAAGTTCAATTCTCATATATTGCTACCTAGCTAATTTATCAATTTTCATAAATTAGATTGACAATCTATTAGTGTTATCATTGTTTTCGACAACATTGGTATAACATAAGATTGCACCACATGGCGTGAACCATATATAATAAACTAAACTCTATAAAACTGATCTTGGATTCTTAGTTAGCATGAATTAACCATAGACTCTATAAAATATCTCGCCTATAAGTCCCGATGACTTGATTGACCTCAGATTTTTCATCCAAGGCACTTGAATTAAATGTGTGAGTTCCCTTTGATGTAAAATCACAGCAAAAACGTATTCTCTATTTGATTTACTAGCAAGAAAACCATGCTTCAACATTCTTATCCATAATTCGCCAATTAATTACAGTAGATCTGAAAATATCAATTCCTCATACTGGTCTTTAAAACACGGATCTTCTTTTTTGACTTTACCCAGATGTACTTCTTTTCACGTGTCTTTAACAACTTATTGCACAAAAGGACATTTCACATCCCCTATTTATTCAGTCCAAGATTTCCACATTTCCTTTTATGTTCGAATTTTATTTTGAGTGACTCATTGAATCGTTTACTTCTGAACTGAAAATTGAACGCTTTCAACTTTCTGTTTACTAGTTTTAGATAGTCTTTTATTCTCTACTACAAGATAAGGAAACGTTAACACGTTCCTTTTCGCTGTATGAGGTATACCGTATTCCGTCTACTAATGGTAAAAGAATTGTGATACGACATGTGTGATATGTTTGGAATATGTATCACGATGCGAAATGTTTAAGTTGGATTTGCTAAAGATTTCTTCATATTTATCCGGAATGTAAATGAGAAAGTGTTGGAATGCTGAAATGCTAATGGTAATATGTAGCTAAGGTGGGAAGTATGTGCTCCCGAGATGCGAATGGCCAAATCAACTCCCGTCCAACTGCAGGCTGTAAGCAGCAGTTGCTGTGCTCCGTGGAGGTGGGGACACAGCGTCGCCTTAGTATCGGCGGCTCGCGGCAGCTGCACCGCAACTGAACCAACAAGCGCTCACTCGTTTGCATCGATCTCCGGCAGGAAACATAAACAAATGAATATGCAGAGAGCGCATCGCTTTGCGAGGCAGCAAGCTTTGCGCTTGGGAAAGGGGTACGACGTGTGTTGGTGAAGGCTATGGTTTCCACGCACTGGACGAAGTGGTGGGAGGGGTCATCTGCGGTATCATGCCACCTGTCGTCCCGGTGGGTGGAATGCACTGGGTTTCCTTTCGAATGAAATTGTCAAGAGGATATGAAAACGTAGCATTGAATCGTGCAGAGCAGTAAAATGGAAGTTCAGAGAAGGCAATAGTTGTTTGGCAAGGATTCTTTGGGAGGAAAAACGCGAATGTAAATGCATTGTAGAAGACTGATGTGTGCGTCATCTATTTGCAGTAACTCTAGACACTCCAGGATAGCAGTAAATAATCTAAGAAGGAATATTACGAACCATTGCTCATGGATTTACATATTTAATTGCTTACAATGTAACATACAGCTAGTATTTCAGAATTTTAAATCGGCAGCCAAGGAGTTCGAGTGCTTTGCCCAAAGGGTTTAGTCACCAAAGTTCCAAAATGGTTATTGTACCTGGCAAGTCAATACCCGCAAGAAAAGGCGGGGATGGCGGGATATATTCAATTTCCACTTTCATTATAGTAATTTACGTGTTATTCTGAATCGATTTATACCAGTTTAAACGATTTATTTAACAAAAAACCTTATTACTTATATTTTTGAGTAAAATCGATTATATTAGAAATCTAGAGGACAGAAAAATTTGTTCATATAAAATTTATGTTACACACGTGTCCGCCCCCCTAGTTCATTAAAAAACTACTTACCAGACTGGTCGCACTTCCTCTTACATGTTATGTCGTAGCTATATATATATATATATATATATATAGTTAGTCTTACCTTGTGTATGGGACTTTCTACGTGAGATCTACAGTGACATCTCGGGACCAGTGTATGAGCCCGAGAGCACCCTCTAAGTTCGAGGCTGCCATGTCGGAGGCTGCCGACTCAGCGGTCACCCTGCCCGCCCAAGTTGGGCTGGGGGTATGGGCTACAGGTGACCTAGCAGTCTACGCACTGGTAGACGAGGACAGGTCTAGCTGTCGTGTCCCTACTGATATATGTGCTAACAGTAGTCCAGCAGCAATCCTGCTCACCGATCGGAAGCCGTGAATTCCAGCCCATAGGAATTCGTGCCTTCCTACCCGTGGCCACGGGTTGGGAAACCTGTACCCGGCAGAGGCCAGCCCGATTAAGGGACGTCAGGCCTCAGCTAACCAGAGGGCTCAATGCCCATACCCTGCCTACTAATGTTTTAATGTGCAGAGTGACACCCGAGACCAGGACCATGACCACTCCATGATCATGACTCAATCTCTACCACTCCGTGAAATCCCCAGCAGTCGATCCGTTGCTCGGGTGAACGAACCCGAGATTGGGTACGGGGTTGGTGGGACTCGTCGTTTCGTCCAGTGGTCCACCGAACGGCTGCTTGCTTTATCCAGGTACGCCCAATTGAGGGACTACCCTTCATGCACCTAGCTGTGCATCGAGGGCAACCCCTCTCCCCATGTTACGGAATCCAGAAGCCATACTGGATTACCGAGCGTTCGATGGATAACGGCTCGAGGCGCAACCCGTTTGCCTCTCCACCTGTCGAGGCATCTGTTCCAGTGATATCTAGGATCTGGGCAGGGTACGTGTCCCCGTAATAGTACACTCAAGGTGGTGGAACACAGTGCACTCCCCGCTCTCAGAAAGTTTGCCCTCTCTACGACGGGTCTGTCGAGACCCCAATCGGGGTTCTCTGCTCGTGTTAAGCAGGTCTCTCCGTCAACCTAGGTTTCTCCAACGAGTAACGGCCGATGCCCCTGGTGGAACATCTCCCCCCCTTCCCCCTCGAACCGATCTCTTGCCCGTGGGATGTCGGGATTGGGTACGAGACATAAGGGGACCTCCAGCCAGGAGGGGTCGTTCCGACTCGAAGCTCTAGAGGTGAAATTGAATCCATTGATATAGTTTTTATTCAAAAATAACCACTATTAAAAAACTTTATTCAAACGTATCGCCGAATAAAAAACTTGGAAGCTCGGCTAACGAAAAGAAGATTTGGTCAAAAAGTCCCTATGTCTTCTAAACTAGGAAAGATATTCCATTTCTTCTTTCGTATTAGGTGGGTAGGTGAGTAGGTGTAAAAGGATCAGGTGGGTAGGTGTAGAAGTAGAACCCAAACATCATGATTTGTTGAATTTTTTTATTTATCATTTAGATAATTGTTACAAAATGTATTTTACAAGCATTTTATGTCGGTTTACAATGAAAATCTGTAAAACATTTTTTACGCTGTGGCTTATTGCATTTGCCGCACATCTGTGTGGTGTTTTTCTTGCATTGTCCACAGAGTCTTTGCTTTCTTAGTGACGAAATTATATGATCTAAACGATCGAATCGAACCGCGTCGTTCACTCTTCTGTATATCATCTTCGGATTTAGATGAGGTCGACCTAATGCAGTTTGAGAAGCTATCTTCTTGAAATAAGAGTTTGTGATAAATCTTGTTAATCCTAGAAAATCCAAGGGCTTTTCTTTAAAGGTTAGTGGTCTGTAAATCAACCATGCATTATTTGCTGATGCGTTGAGTGGGAAAGCAAATAACTGATAGTACCATTTTTTTCATCCTACATGTATTGTCAAGTTCCCAATATTCTCGTCCATGCGGTCGGTGTCTCCCATGTAAGTGTTGTAGCTAGATACTGCGGCAGGTGAGACAATGTCAATGTATCTGTTGTCAGCCCGACAAAACCTATTTGCTTTTCCAGAAGGTTGCACGCCTTTTCTGTTGTATAAGATGGTCACAACATTGTTGTCATAATACCGAACCAGCGTAGTATCAGATCTAACATCAGTAATTTGCTCATAAGAACCTCGTCTGCTTTTCTTCAGTTCAGATGGTTCGACAAATAGGGCACCGTCTACTCTGTAGGATCTAATTTTTCCTGTGCCTGTGTTCCTTCTTGATGAAATTATATATAACAGAGGCAACGATGAAAAAAAATTGTCAAAAAACAGGTCGTAACCTGTGCCAGGTAATTTTTCTGTCAAATCAACAACCACAGATCCACCGAGTCACACACCTATATCCAACCTTGTGTTCCCAATTCTGGACCCTTGGTAAGGTTCACCTTGCACCAAATAGCCAAGTCTGGTATAAAGGCATCAAATCTTATATCCGAATCATATCGGTTTTCCCAGCATGTGCTGCTTTGTACTGTGACGACCATAATAAAGTGTCATAGCTTCATCGATACACACATACTTTTCGTTGCTGAAATATTTCAGACAACTTCTATTTAACATATCACAAAGTGGGCGGATTTTGGCAAATTTATCCATGCTTGGTAAGTTGTGATTGTCACAGACATGGGGATATTTGATAATTTTCTCAAATCTACCTCGTGGCATACTATATGAGACGGCCTTATTGTGACAGTCATCACTCATCTCCCAATACATTTTATAACGAGGAAATGGTACATAACCAGTGAGCAGTAGAATTGGCAGAATTATTCTCATTTCTTCCGCTGTCATTTCCAATGACATTTCTCCTCGCTGTCTGGCATATAAATTTATAAAACTTACTATCATTTCAATAACTTCATCATCATAAAATAGTTCAAAGCAATCAATAGGATTCATATCGTCGTTCATGAAATCCGGTAGATCCCATTCTGGGGGAGGTAGCTGTGGTATATCCCTTTTCTTCCACTCTCTCCTTTTTCTTTCTGATTTATGTTTCCTTTCACTTTTCCCTGGAGCATGAGTCTTTCTGTTTTCTACTACACGATCAGTAGATACTGCTTCAGCATGTAATACAGTGTAGTTTTGCAAAAAAATCTGAAAAATAAGAATCGTAAGCAATCTCAAAAGTAATGCATTTGAAAAGAGTGACGAAAGTAAAGTAAAGAGTGACAGTATCCACTTACTTCTTCTTGAACTATTTCACCAGAAACGAACTTTTTAACCGTTGTTTCGGAAATTCCTCGTAATTTGTATCCACTCAAATGGTTCAAATCAGCCTCATTATCGTCATCCGAATCTTCGTCTGAAATTAGAGGATTTTCCGGGGTTCCTAAATAAATCCTAACCCCCAATATATTATGTTCTTCCTCTAGTGTCAATGGAATCTCCCCCATTGATAACCTGAACAACAACTGAAAACCACTTGGTAATCTGATCCCTTTTGGAAGATGAAATTTCAAATTCGTTCCATTTTTGGATCAGTGGTATCAAATGGGTTAAATTAATGATTATAAATGGGTTAAATTAATGATTATAAATGAAAGCAAGAAGATAACATCACTGAGCACAATATTAAAATCTGTGAATGACACACGTGTCTGTTGGTGCGGCGAGTGACGCAATGTGTTGGCAAAGTCGTGCAATACCCCTGACTACTAGAGTGAGGGCTGACTTTGTAGCCGGCTCGAGTTCGCCCGCTGATCCTCGTATTCCTCAGCGTTTCAGTTGACAGTATATTTCTATGGACACACATAATCAGTCCCAAAAGTGAATCCGAGTCTCTTCAATAATTTGCACTCAAACGAAGCAGATATATAGTTGACATTTTTAATAAAAGTATAGTAAAGAGTTATCTGGATATCGTTTATCAACAAATAATTAAATGCATCTAAATAACCGTCACGTTAATAATTTTTAAATTGACGATTTTCAAAAGAGTATGCTATGTCCACACTTGTTTATTTTGTCATTCGAATTGATTCATTTTAATTCCCGATAAAACACAACGTATTCAATTTTTATTTTTGTCTAAATACAAGATTTCGAATGAGTTATTTAGACCATTTTCGAGATATTCCAGTTTTCAATTCCTTTCAATTCTTACAAATAATTCATGACTATTTTTTTTTTTTTTTTTCAAGTTTTATTGTGACACCTTATCAGTTACTTGTTATACTCTTTAAAGTCGAAAGCTAAGAATAGTGTAGTGAAAGGCATTGACACGTTGGGGAACCAATGGTTTAGCTCTGCGCGCGCAAAACATAAGTTAATTCTCGTTCTTCACTTTAACAAGACAATCTGACTTCATTCTGGTTCAGTTTCTCACAAATTTATAATGAAATGCATACAACTTTCCCAGGATTCAAATTTTGCTGAAGGAGTGTTTTGAAACTTTTCAACATATACTAATACTCAATGTTCCTGAGATTTACCTTTTTTACATCCAGTTTCATAAAGTAGACTTTCGTGGTATCCTAACATCATAAAGTAGATGCATTACAGCAAATGATTTATCAAAGATGAACAGCTTTCTTGCAGCAAGAATAGATCTTCGGTGAGGACTCGAAGAAACCTTCAATTATATTGCCTCGGATCTTGGAAAAGTGTCACTATCATTCCGAGTTATCATGCATACGATCAATGTTAGCATATTTTCTCCAGTTGGTGTTCCTAATGGTTGATGAGATTTGCCTGAAAGCCAATCCGAGAATTTCCACGTAAGTTCCCAATTGGAGGTTTTGGAAAATATGAGATACCATATTTTCAATTAATAATTATAATCAATTAATTATTCTCCCTATAATAATGAATAAATTGTGTACCAAACGTGTGGAAAATGGGTAATAGATAGATGGGATTTCAATTAAAATTATTGCCAAATATTAACAAAAAACATTAAAATTGTTGAAACACTTGAAAATGTTGAAAAAATGGAAATGAAACTTGTTTTAACAGCTTTTGGTAACCTTTATTAACGCACTTTATTAGGCTACACAACAGTGCGAGAGAGCTGCTGGAGAATATCCGTTTGTTCATTCTACGTTCAGGGCATCGGACTTCGTATTTTACTTTGCTAATTGGGACGTACAATGATATAATGTAACTTATGATCGCTATGCGATTAATTTGTAAAATTGTGAAATACAATTCATTGCCCGAAGAAATTAATGTCATGATGTATTGTGATTATTACATATTTTTGTTGTTGTTTTTTGCGTCAATTTTTTTTTAATTGTCTTATATCAATATTAATTTCGTCAGTATCAGATTTCACCGACTTTTTTCGGATGGATTATTTGTGAAAACTGATGTAGCACTGAATGTCCACAACAGGGTATTTTACTCCGGTTATCGTGGTATCCTCCCGTGAATGACAAACGTGATGCGAAAATGATTAGCAACGGGGACTCCGTTGTCTCTGCTTTATAGTGACTTCGCTGCTCCTTGGCGTTAAGTGGAGATAAACAGGGCTTGACTTTTCCTTCCCTTTGGTGCTTTTGTGTTCTTCGCTCTAGCAAAGGAACGGCGAACTCGGTGTCGCATCATGTAGTTGACCCACTAAAGTACACAGCTAAGCAGCGGAAAATAAATATTTGGTTAGCTATTCTTTTGACCTTTATTGCTTTCTAGGATCCTGTGTATCAGTTAATTAGTTCCGCATAGTTGTAAATAGTGTTCTTGTAACTATTTATTTGTTGGTTGGAACCTCTGAAAAATTATCTTATTTCACTTTTTAAAATGTTCATTATTCAAGTAAAAAATAGTTTTTAGTGATTTTTTGTTTTGTTACCCGGAAAATAATTTGATTTGAGTACCGCTTTACACACACGATTCTGCCTTTTTGGTACAACAATATAGATTAAAGCAGGAAAGAGGTGATAATGAATCACATTAATAGAATTTAAATGAATCGTCATGAAGAACCAATTTCAAAGGTAAATACCTCTTTGAGAATGGTCCGATTATTATCTTCACACGAGTAGTTTAATTTCATTATAAATGTAACGCATGTTTCTTTTAAATATATATTTTAAGAATGTTGTGTATATGCTCTTCAGGAGGTAAATTATTTGTGGCAATGTAAAATAAAATAAGCAAGGTACAACGCTCTTACATGAATGAATATGATTTGTGTGGAGCACTGTTTTCCACTTTTTCCCAGTTTTCCCTTTTCTCATCCGAGGGAGTCCCCATTTCATCTGAAGAGTCGCTCATGACTCGCCTTGAACGCCTCGACTCCGTCTCCATCGTTTTCCGTCTACCGTCTCCTCCCTGAGCAATGTTGTAGCGCTGCCTCCCGACTATGCGCTGCCGCCGGACAATTCAGATAAACCATTACAACCAGTGCCATTTTACTGACTCGCCACCAATGGGCTCGTATCTTCAACCACCGTCATCAGCGTCGTTTCCAGCCGCCGTTCCCCCCACCCCCACCACCACCTTCATCCCGTCACCGAGACCGCAGCCACGACGGAACTTGCCCTTTTTACCAGTGAGCACGAGTCGTGCACTTTTTTCTTCATAATTGAGACCTGTTGGATATTTAACTTCAGAATTCTAATTTCCTTTTGCGAGCAGCTTCATATTTCCCTCGCTTTAATTTCGGGGAGCAGTAAATTGTGGGACGGCGTATCCCAGTGGTTGGCCACTCCGCTGCTGAGGTCTTCCCCATCCTTCTGTCGACGATTGCTTCCACTCCAGCCATTGCAATGGGGGGGGAGGGAGGGAGGTTGTGGCGGTGACATGCTCGTCTTGAGGCGATTCGCGTTTCGGCGAGGACTCTGCGCCGCTTTTCAGCTGCGCTATTTTTTTTATGGAGCGGGAGGAGATAGCAGGCTCCCCCACTCCACCCCGCGCGTTGGCGACCATTGTCCCCTCAGGCTGAATGGACTTCGTTAGTTGCTCGGTTCCAGAATTCCGCATCCCCCCCTCCACGACATCGAAGACCATCGTCTCCCGGTGACTGGTGCTGACGCCTCTCGCTAAGGCCCTGATGCCCCGCAACGCAGACGGGGCTGAGGATGGAGGGTGCTCTCCTTGTCACGGAGACTGCAGGCCAATCGCTCGCTGCTAATGAAAGAGGGATGACGTAACATGTCCGAAAGGGGATCTCAAAATGACGCGGAAGGTGGAAACGGTGACAACGTCACCAAGGATTACGATTCAAACGTCAGGTATGCCAGGATGGATCTGTCATGATGTCATTGTTTATTAAAGGCCGAGCAGTTGGGTTCGAGAAGGAAGGTATTAAAATTCCCCCGCTTTGCTCTCCCTTCCACCGCGTATGATTTATTTTGCGTGTAGGTGTGGTCGTTTAAGTGCAATAAATAATGAATCATTATGAATTCTTCTGTTATGAAAATTGTATAAATTAAGGTAATTCTCATTGTACATGACAATAAAAATTCCTCATATTTTCAACGTCTGTTCGACACATAATGGGGAATATTCCTGTGTTTGCTTTTCAATGTGGATGATCCTCTCGAATTTCACCAATTAATTCCGACATATTGCAGTAAAATACGAGGTATTTCTCTTCAGTATTACAATAGAAGGTCCAATGTTTTATGAGACAACGTATATAAAGAACAGAACGAAAGAGAATAACACTAAGACACTTTTTTCCAAAATAATTGTTTCTAACAAATTGTCAAAAATTGGTTATAGAATGAATGTCACCAATCTGCCATGTCCTTAAATTGTCCTCCAACTTATTTCTAGATCGTTTTCACCAACACTACGCTTAAGCTTCATTATGAGAGTTACTGCAAACCAATTTAAATATTTGTTTCTGATCTTTGAAATTATTTCCTTTATATCAGGTGTGCCCACGCGGGGAAGGTTGACGACAATGTGAAACATAAAACATTTTTTTCGGGATTACATTAAGAATGAAAATATGGGGGAAACTAAAATAACAAATATATATCTACTTGAATATAAATTCTTTAATATAAATTGAATTTTATATATTGAAGAATGTAGTATTACAGAAATATTTTTGAGTGGGCAAATAATTGAAATATATTATCCAAAATCGAAAAATAGAAAGGAAAACATCATTTGTCTACTTCGTAGCGCGTGGGAGCTCTGAAAAGAACATAGGTGTAAAGTCCACAGAGGGAGAATTCGAAAAGGAAGTTCCAAATCGTACCCTATCGTGTATTCTTAACCGGAAGTGCTGTCACTATGTTGAACCAAGTTAATAAAGAAAATAAAACTACCTTCAGTTTTAATAATACATCCTTCATCGATGTCCTATACAATATAGCAAAATGAATTCTATGTATAAAAATTTGAAGTATTTAAATATATCTTCGAAATTCTTAACTTACTGTACGAAAGAACAATGAAACCGTTGGATATTTGAACTTATTTGAACCGTTGGATATTTGATTTATAATGTTCACGGCATCGTCGGATATTACAGAAATCATATTGTTGGAGCACACGTAGCTCTGAGAGATCCGGACAGGAACCAAAATGTGCTCATAGTTTTAAATGGGCCTGACGTTGGAATGTACAATAATGATGGTTTGATCATTAAATAAGGATATCTTGCGTTTAGGTCCAAATAAAACAAATTCTTTTGTTACGCCAACATTTCGATATAATCTATTGATATGTTCCTCTCTTTTAGGAGTCCTAATTTACCTTTCGGCGTCTCCACCTTTAAATTAATTCTATTCTCATTAACAACTCACAAGTTCGATTTACTGAATTTAACTATTTATCTAATATAGAGCTCACTCGCTTGCCATGTAGCGTATCATCTACAATTGCGGGAAGGAATCGGTTGGAATGCGAGTCCGAGACACGGATCGCTGACTGTTGCTACCAACAATAACACAGAATACACAGCAATGGAATAAACATGATTTAATGCAGAAAGAACCGTGCCAATAACAAGAGTTTCAAATGAAAGGATTGGAAGTATCAGAGTGATACTTAGAATTATATTTATACAAATCAATAATATAGCGCAGACATAAGGAGTTACAATAAGAATCTTTGTGAGCGTATGTCGTCACATACGCTCGGAATGAAGCCTTAGCTCTCACACTATAATTTAAGCAAAGCAAGATAATTAACATAAACATGACCCGAAAATGAATGTTATGGAGCATGGGTTGCCACCCATGCGCCGGAGTGCAAGCTTCCCCTTGCACTCATCTACAAGAATTTATAATATATTGAGTAATTACGAAGCATGCATTGAAGATGCGTGCTCCGGAGTGTGCCTCATGGCACAGTACAAGAATTTATAATATAATGAGTGACGAATTTACGGAGCATGCCGCCAACCCATGCTCCGGAGAGTACCTCATGGCACACTAACTACTCGTTCGCTCCGCTACCGCTTCGTCCATCTTCCAAGATGGACGTCTGGGGAAAAGGGCCAATCAGAATTAAGATGACAGCATCACGCCACTGAAAGGACGCCGCTGATCTTGGAGTTCTCATGCTAGCCGCCGTCCAAGGTTCAGCGGAAGTCAGCGTCAGCTCTCTGCAGTTTATTATATGCAATAACTAAATAATAATATAAAAAGAATTTCGAAGTGATATGGTTACGTATTCCCAGAATAGGACTGTAACACTATATCTTCTTCAGAGCTAACCATTCTAAAAATTTATTACTCTGTTCATAACCATCCTGCATATACTCTCCTCCAGAGAACCACAACCACAAAGAGGAGAGTATGTGCAGGTTGATTATGGATGGTATGAACACAGGAATAAGTTTTGAGAATTGTTAGCACTGAAGAAGATAGAGATTACATCGAAACGTTGGCGTAACAAATGAAATGGTTTTATTTGGTCCTAAACGCAAGATTTCCTTATTTAGCTCATATGGGGGCTGAAAATGTGATCAACGAGGTTTGATCATTGTTTGTAATTGCAGTAGAATTCCGCTAATCCCGACACAAAAAATCCGAATTCCCAGAAAATCCGGGTACAAATTTTGAAGAAAAATATATTTTTAAAAACTCTTGTGAAGACGAAAAATATTTAGTATTACACAGACAAAAACCAGAAGAAACATACACGTATACTATTTTTTCATTAAAAATAATGTGGAGTGACGTAAACTTCCCCTTATGAGGGTAAAAAAAGGATTCACACAGACGTGTGCATACAACAAAGGTTAAGGAATAACAAATTGAGTTCATTATACAAAATAATAGCTTCTATTCTATATAAACAGAATTACTGAATGATGTGAATTACAATGTTGATGGATAGTTTTATTAATTTCTACCTATATAGTGAGTTTTCTCTAGTTCGAATGAAATTGCATTATCTTCTGAAAGCATTAAAGCATCATTGTACAGAAAACATATAATGAATTTAAACAAAATGTAAACCCACTTGCGATGTAAATTGTTCAAACACACAAGTTTGTGAGGTTTATATGTTATACAGTTATTTTATGCAAACTTGAATCTTGAATGTGGTTCTATTGATTTCACAGATGATTGCCCTGTAAGAGCAGATACTCATTATATTGGATCCTCCAGTGTGATCCATTGTTGAGAGCAGAGAGAGTATTCAGGGATTTTCTGTGCTGTAATTTTCTGTGCTTATGAGAGATAGACTCTCTTAGATACAGAGTATACACACATTGGTTTAAGTTTGTGTTTATTCATAGAACCTGTAGGTCGGCACATAGAAGTATACCACCTATTGGAACGCTGAGTAATACTGGGATCAGCGGGCGAACTAGAGCCGGCTACCAAGTCAGCCCCCTCTCTATTACCGGATTTTTTATTGTAGACCCCCCACTTTGAACTGCTGTAGATGACACAAAAAAATCGTAGAAAAAACTAATTAACACCATTAAATTTATCATGTTCTTCTGCTTATACTCAAGTAAAAAAATGGTTTTAAGAATAAAAACTACCGTTTTAAAAACAGAAATGTTTCAAAAAATGCGAAATTTTCACCGTTTTTCCCGATACGTCGACTTTACTATTTTTTATAAACAAACTGAAAGTGTCAAAAATAATTCTTATTCAGCGTATGGCAATAGATATGTCTGTGACAACGTCTCAAAATTTCGAGCTTCTACATGCAAAATATAATGTTATTAACCTTTTCCAAAAACATTGCTAAAAACGACCAGGCACATTTTTAAGGAATAAAATTTATACTGTCACCTTCAGCAAAATGTAGTGATCACATGATCAGTGAATTTAAACTTTTAAAACATAGTATGTAACCGCAAATAAGTGATAAGCAGAACTATGTCTTCATTTGGCGACCAGCGGCGCTGAAGGGGTCAAGTACAGTCTGGTCCTGCTACACTCACTGGAGTCCACAGTTGTGGTTACATACCGATTACGCGAAGTATTTAAAGAACGCTTCATGTCATAGGTAACATTTTCATCAAAATTTCTTGCTTCCCAACCTTTCATCCGCTCACTGCTTTCAACTAAATTTGAAAGCAAACGTAAATTAAAATTACATTGTAGAACAGAATATTTAAGACAAAATGGCCACATTTCGCCACGTTTCAAAAATTGGATAATTAAAAATAAAAATAATCTAGGTGTTAAAGAAAAGTTTCGATATTTTGTAAGTTTAGCAGAGAGAGTGAAGGAAGCGGAGACTTCTAGAATCAACCAGTAGAAAGTTTCCAAATATCCACAACTATCCACAACTAATGACGGTGACGAGGGGAGTGAAGAAAGAGAGATAGGATCGTATACAAAGGACCTCTTGATAACTCTTGAACATCTGCGCATGACATGAGAAATTGAGAGTATGTTAACCCCTATGGAAAGGAGCGGACTCGCCAGAAAATCTGATTAGCGCGTCGTTGATGCTAAAATGAGAGTATCAAAATACAAAACTATTAAGCATGGATGAAAATGTTATCTATGGCATGAAGTGTTCTTTAAATACTTGGCGTAATCGGTACGAAACCTCATTTGTGAACAAGTCTCAGTGTAGCAGTATGCTCGCTTCAGACAATGTAGCAGGACCAGACTACTTGACCGCTTCCGCGCCGCTGGTCGCCAAATGAACACACAGTTCTGTTTATGACATATATAAGGTTACATACTGAGTTTTAAACGCTTAGACTCATTGATCATGTGATCACAGCATTTTGCTGTAGGCGACAGTATTTTTTTTTCCTAAAAAAAAAAAAAAAAAGCCTGGTCGTTTTTAACAATGCTTTCGAAAAATGTTACTAACTCTTTATATTTTGCATGTAGAAGCATGAAATTTTTAAATATTGTCACAAACATAACAGTTACAATTCGCTGAAAACAAATTATTTTTGTCACTTTTAGTTTATTGTATAAAAATTAGTAAATCGGGAAAATTGTAAAAATTTCGGGTTTTCTGAAACACTTCTGCTATTTTAAAAGAATTATTCATTCTTAGTAATTTTTTTATTTAAGTATATGCACAATAACATGGCAAATTTTATGGTGTTAATTATTTTTTCTATGATTTTTTGTGCCTTCCACAGCAGTTCAAAGTGAGGGGTCTATAATAAAAAATCCAAGGTAGTCGGAGGTATTGCACGACGTTCCCAACACATTGCGTCGCTCGCCGCACCAACAGACACGTGTGTCATTCACAGAAATTAATATTGTGCACAGTGATGTTATCTCCTTTCTTTCACTTTATCAAAACAGCAATTATAATCGTTAATTAAAATGGTCAACACGTGTGTACCCTACAAACGCAATAACTCTTTCGTGAAGAATAGTGACTTATCATTTCATAAGTAGTATACAAAAGAATTTGTCTTACCTGCTGAACCTTCATTATCTTATAAAATTATACATTTGTCAGCACAACAATACAAATTTTAATATATGTTAAGTGTATATTTAAGTTCCTAAACCATGATTACATTGTTGTAGTTGAGTAGATTGTTGATGTTTTACTAAACGAATGTAACGTCAAAGTCATTTATTCGAAACGTTTGTCCCTTATTAAAAAAAAGGTTTCTTTATTCTCGAAGTAGTAAATATAGTAATTAGTATTCAGGTTTATTGTAACTTTTCCTCGAGAACCTGACCTTAAAAACAAATGGATAATAGATACGAAAAAGAAAGTTTTCACTCCTTCCAAATATTCAATTATCTGCAGTGCTCATTTTGGAAAAGCACTTCCGACGAAGGAGGAATCATTTAAAACATTTTTTAAATAGTCCCTACAATATTTGATTTTTAACCTCATCTTTAGGCATGTCAACGTAAACGCTGGAGAAAGATTGAAAGATTTCCGGTAAGATTACTTAGAGAGAATCCATTAAAACGTTTCTCTAAATCTTCTCCCTAAAAACATATTTAGTAGAGTATAAGTGACACAACTAATTGATAATTGTAGCCTACTACTTACGTTCATTTCTAAATCTTCCGTCTTTTTACTCTGTGAGCTGAAGAACACGCGCAATAAATGTTGTCAACAGTCTAATAGGGTCCAATTATATAGTTAATAATATGCAATTGATTTTAAATGAACTTCTGATTTTTATCTAAGGATTTATTATATTTAACGGAACATATTACAATTAATGAACATAAGGCGTGTGTGCATAGAAACTGTTTTAATATTTAGCTAACATCAGATAAGAGCAAATAGTTATATTATTAATTTTGTTATTTTCTTAAATTAATTTCCTGTTTCATTAAAAAATTACAGATAAATAAATCTAAACTTGGTGTGCGCCCTAAGCTTAACAAGCTTGTTTTATTTCAAAATATGTAGGTTAAGATTGCTGTACTCAGGGCTGGTATTATCATAGTTTTTATTTATTCTATTTACTTATTGTAAATACATGTAAATGTATTAATGAATTCTATTTATATTACTTTTTAAGACGTTATAGGATTAATTTAAATTAAACCATGTAGTCATAAAAGATGAACATATTGTAATATTACGCTCCTGGTTTTGACATTCAAATACATGGGTTTTGATAAATTGTTATAACTTTAATAGTCCCTTGTCCCACTAAAACAACTCCACTTTAGTAAAACAAAACTATTATGATTAAGTGAAAAACTTCAATGAAAACGGCTCCGCCTGCGTAGGTTTATATGGAGGTTCAGCCGGCCAAGTCCCTGTGGTGGAGGAACTGTGCCAGGCAGCCGGCTCGCAGACCCAACACAGAGTCAGCGTTCCATTAAATAGTATATTTCTATGGGTCGGCATGGCTTCGTTTTGAATGATTCCTAACAGGATGCGCTGGTTTCTGAGATACATTAATGTCATCACTAACAGGTTTGTGAGGTGCCTTCCGGGCATAGTCTGTAACAGTATCTCTGTTGTGTGATACCAAAGGATAACAGATGTTACGAACAGCCTGACGTTGTATGTATCATTTTGCACTTAGTGTTGAGTATTTCAGATCAGTTTATTTTTTAATAATATAACTGTGATGTAATTCCAAAGTTAAAATATTCTTATTCGAGGAAATGTTTTTGTGGTCTTTTTTTGTGTTCTCTTGTAACATTTCTTTGACAATAGTAAAATAAATATTGCTCCTACCTTTACGGTGTAAATCTCTTGTCAATATTCATTTCATATGCTTGGAGATAAACTGATGAAACAAGACCCATTATTCATAATGAAGGGAAATTTTTATCATCTGGAGCAATGCGGAATACAGATTCGGAAACAACTGAGTGGTATTTCTTCTGTGACTTGTACCTCAGACTTTTCAAAATTAGATCCTTTCGGTTCTCCCTTCTTTTCCATATAACTCACACAACAAAACCACGTTCGGATTTTCATCTCGATTAGTGTAGCTTTATCTTGCAATTTCATTTTAAATTTCCGTCTTTCCAGAGGTCAATGCCCCAAAGTTTACGACGTTCGCTATTTTACAAACTCCATTATATCTCAAGTCCCCGACAAAGACCTCTTGTGTTTTTTACCCAACTGCTAACACTTTCATAGAACTATAACTTTTGATGGCATTTTTTCACTAGAGTTTTTTCACAATCTCGTGTATTCTTTTGTGACGTCGGCGAAACACGCATGTAAATTACTTCCTGGAAAACTAACCCTTCTGGTCAGAGCCGTTATTCAGTGTTCTCAGAAAAT
>NNCF01126998.1:152241-175416 GCA_002313205.1 Laupala kohalensis | reverse complement strand
TCACGACCTTAAGATTATGAGACTTACGCGCTGCCTACTGCGCCATCGAGGCGCCGGTGATAAGTATATTTCTATTAAATGGGACAAAGTATACTTTCGTTTCTGTAAAACAATGCCCCGAGTGGNTAAGATTATAAGACTTACGCGCTGCATACTTCGCCATCGAGGCTACGGCAAAACGCTGTTTGTTAATATTTGGGACAGAGTATACTTTCGTTTCTAAAAATCAATGCCCAGAGTGAGGAATGAACTCACGACCATAAGGTTAAGATTCTTACGCGCTGCCTACTGCTCCATCGAAGCTGCAGTGATAAGTATTTTTTTTATTAAATGGGACAAAGCATTCTATCGTTTTAGTAAAACAATGCCTCAAGTGAGGATTGAATCACGACCTTAAGATTATGAGACTTACGCGCTGCATGCTGCGCCATCGAGGCGCCGGTGATAAGTTTATTTCTATTAAATGGGACAAAGCATACTTTCGTTTCTGTAAAACAATGCCCCGAGTGAGGATTGAACTCACGACCTTGAAATTATGAGACTTACGCGCTGCCTACTGCGCCATCGAGGCTCTTATGATAGGTTTTTTTTTATATGGGACAGAGTATACTTTTGTTAGTGTAAAACAATGCCTCGAGTGAGGATTGAACTCACGACCTAAAGATTATGAGACTTACGCACTGCTTACTGCGTCATCGAGGCTACGGCGAGTCGTTTTATGTTAATATATGGGACAGAGTATACTCTTGTTTATGAAAATCAATGCCTCGAGTGAGGATTGAACTCACGACCTTAAGATTATGAGACTTACGCACTGCCTACTGAGTCATCGAGGCTACGGCGAGTCGTTTTATGTTAATATGTGGGACAGAGTATACTCTCGTTTATGAAAATCAATGCCTCGTGTGAGGATTGAACTCACGACCTTAAGATTATAAGACTTACGCGCTGCGTACTGCGCCATCGAGGCTACGGCAAAACGTTATTTGTTAATATTTGGGACAGAGTATACTTTCATTTCTAAAAATTAATGCCCAGAGTGAGGAATGAACTCACGACCATAAGGTTAAGATACTTACGCGCTGCCTACTGCACCATCGAAGCTGCAGTGATAAGTATTTTTTTTATTAAATGGGACAAAGCATTCTATCGTTTTAGTAAAACAATGCCTCAAGTGAGGATTGAATCACGACCTTAAGATTATGAGACTTACGCGCTGCATGCTGCGCCATCGAGGCGCCGGTGATAAGTATATTTCTATTAAATGGGACAAAGTATACTTTCGTTTCTGTAAAACAATGCCCCGAGTGAGGATTGAACTTACGACCTTGAGATTATGATACTTACGCGCTTCCTACCGCGTCATAGAGGCTCCTGTGATAAGTTTTTTTTATTATATGGGACAGATCATACTATCGTTTGTGTAAAACAATGCCTCAAGTGAGGATTGAAATCACGATCTTAAGATTTTGAAACTTACGCGCTGCCAACTGCGCCATCGAGGCTACGGCGAATCGTTATGTGTTAATATATGGGACAGAGTATACTTCGTTTCTGAAAATCAAAGCCTCGAGTGAGGATTGAACTCACGACCTTAAGATTATGAGACTTACGCGCTGCCTACTGCGCCATCGAGGCTACGGCGAATCGTTATATGTTAATATATGGGACAGAGTATACTTCGTTTCTGAAAATCAAAGCCTCGAGTGAGGATTGAACTCACGACCTTAAGATTATGAGACTTACGCGCTGCCTACTGCGCCATCTAGGCTACGGTGAAACGTTATTTGTTAATATGTGGGACAGAGTATAGTTTCGTTTCTGAAACAATATCGCCAGAGTGAGGATTGAACTTTCGACCATAAAAATTTAAGATTTACGCGCAGCGTACCGCGCCATAGAGGCTCCTATGATAAGTTTTATTTACTTTATGGGACAGATTATACTTTTGTTTGTGAAAAACAATGCTTAAAGTGAGGATTGAAATCACGATCTTAAGATTTTGAAACTTACGCGCTGCCAACTGCGCCATCGAGGCTACGGCGAATCGTTATGTGTTAATATATGGGACAGAGTATACTTCGTTTCTGAAAATCAAAGCCTCGAGTGAGGATTGAACTCACGACCTTAAGATTATGAGACTTGCGCGCTGCCTACTGCGCCATCGAGGCTACGGCGAATCGTTATATGTTAATATATGGGACAGAGTATACTTCGTTTCTGAAAATCAATGCCTCGAGTGAGGATTGAACTCACGACCTTAAGATTATGAGACTTACGCGCTGCCTACTGCGCCATCTAGGCTACGGTGAAACGTTATTTGTTAATATGTGGGACAGAGTATAGTTTCGTTTCTGAAACAATATCGCCAGAGTGAGGATTGAACTTTCGACCATAAAAATTTAAGATTTACGCGCAGCGTACCGCGCCATAGAGGCTCCTATGATAAGTTTTATTTACTTTATGGGACAGATTATACTTTTGTTTGTGAAAAACAATGCTTAAAGTGAGGATTGAAATCACGATCTTAAGATTTTGAAACTTACGCGCTGCCAACTGCGCCATCGAGGCTACGGCGAATCGTTATATGTTAATATATGGGACAGAGTATACTTCGTTTCTGAAAATCAATGCCTCGAGTGAGGATTGAACTCACGACCTTAAGATTATGAGACTTACGCGCTGCCTACTGCGCCATCTAGGCTACGGTGAAACGTTATTTGTTAATATGTGGGACAGAGTATAGTTTCGTTTCTGAAACAATATCGCCAGAGTGAGGATTGAACTTTCGACCATAAAAATTTAAGATTTACGCGCAGCGTACCGCGCCATAGAGGCTCCTATGATAAGTTTTATTTACTTTATGGGACAGATTATACTTTTGTTTGTGAAAAACAATGCCTCAAGTGAGGATTGAAATCACGATCTTAAGATTTTGAAACTTACGCGCTGCCAACTGCGCCATCGAGGCTACGGCGAATCGTTATGTGTTAATATATGGGACAGAGTATACTTCGTTTCTGAAAATCAAAGCCTCGAGTGAGGATTGAACTCACGACCTTAAGATTATGAGACTTGCGCGCTGCCTACTGCGCCAGCGAGGCTACGGCGAATCGTTATATGTTAATATATGGGACATAGGATACTTTCGTTTCTGAAAATCAATGCCTCGAGTGATGATTGAACTCACGACCTTAAGATTATGAGACTTACGCGCTGCCTACTGCGCCATCGAGGCTACGACAAAACGTTATTTGTTAATATTTGGGACAGAGTATACTTTCATTTCTAAAAATCAATGCCCAGAGTGAGGAATGAACTCACGACCATAAGATTATGAGAGTTACGCGCTGCCTACTGCGCCATAGAGGCACGTATGGTAAGTTTTTTTTATTATATGGGACAGAGTATACTTTCGTTTCTGAAAATCAATGCCCAGAGTGAGGATTGAACTTTCGACCATAAGAATTTAAGACTTACGCGCTGCGTACCGCGCCATAGAGGCTCCGATGATAAGTTTTTTTTATTATATGGGTCAGAGTATACTTTCGTTTCTGAAAATCAATGCCCAGAGTGAGGATTGAACTTTCGACCATAAGAATTTTAGACTTACGCGCTGCGTACCACGTCATAGAGGCTCCTATGATAAGTTTTTTTTATTATATGGGACAGAGTATACTTTCGTTTCTGAAAAACAATGTCCCGATTGAGGATTGAATTCACGACCTTATGATTATGAGACTTACGCGCTAACTACTGCGCCATTGAGGCTCCGGCGATAAGTTTTTTTGTAATATATGGGACAGAGCACACTTTCGTTTCTGTAAAACAATGCCCCGAGTGAGGTTTGGATTCACGTCCTTATGATTTTGAAATTACGCGCTGCCTACTGCGCCATGGAGGTTCCGGTGAAAAGTTTTTTTTTAATATATGGGACAGAGCATACTTTTTTTTCTGTAAAACAAAGCCCCGAGTGAGGATTGAAGTCACGTCCTTAAGATTATGAGACCTACGCGCTTTCTGCTGCACAAGCGATGGTTCCGAGAAGCTTGCCGTTTCTGTATTTGGGATAATATATCGGGAATACGGTTTTAAGCGCTAAGAGCTTTGGATGCGACTTTTGTCACTTAAATTATTTTGAGAAATTTCTTAAATTTTTTTACATTTAACCAGTTGGTGTTAAGTTTGTTAAATGAAAGATATATTTTGCTCTTGCAATCAGACAATGCCAATTCGGATTATGATAAATATACTTCTAGATGATTTGTTGTGAAATTATTTGTATTTTAATTTCAATCGTACCAAACTCTATAATTGTGATGTGATTTGGTTCTATGTATATTTTCTGAACGAAATTTTGGTTCTGGAACCAATGAAGATATAAATTTATTAGAACATACTTACGTAACAAACACTTATTTATTATGTTAGAATCATTATCCCAATGTTTACCGAAATGGGAAAATGTGGTTAAAAATTAATGTGTCCTAGTTGCTCGATAATAAACATTTTTACTGTACAAACAAATGTCCTCGATATGCCTTGATACACTATTTAAATTTGCATGTTTATGAGAAATTTTTATATTAGCGAAATATTACAATAACGATTTCTTAGTGTTATGATTCATCGTGGGTTCTTGATTTTACTTAGTGTTAATTACAAAAATATAGCACCTACGACAGACGTCTCCAAAAAAGCGAGTTTTAATTTAAAAATGATTCACCACAGCGAAAATATTTTTAATTCAAACCAAATCACGCGTGCACTCTCCATAATGCTTTCTTTGTGACTGAGGGTAGAGAGTAGGGGGACGTTAACGTCCACGAAACCTTTGGTGTCTTAAGCGCGAAAATGTTGGTAACATGACTGTCAATATAGCGAATGTAATTATTGCACTTAAATTTTTGAATTAATACCAACTTTTAAGGTGTTCTGCCCCAGTGTGCGCCGGGCAAAGTGGCTGTCATCTCGTGGCGAAGGACTAGACTAACGTTTCTCGGGCAGCTAGTCTTAGCACTCTCTTTCATCTGAGTTAGGGAGTGAATTTAGAGTAGTTCGGACGTTCGTTGGTGGTGCTTTTGTCTTGTTCGTATACGTAACTCGAATTAATGAGGCATTGCTCAGTTCCTATACGTAAAAGTAGAAGTGGACGTATATTCTGGTTTGCCAGAAATCCAAATGTGCGAAATTTGTGGAGAAATAACGCAAAATAAACAACTAACTGAAAGCATGAACATACATTATTAATAATTTCGGAGAATTCCGAGATCTAATATCCCAACCTTTGAAACCGTCGATTCCTCTATTATAAGGGCGGGTCTTTTTGTTCAAGATTTGGAATACGCCCAAGGGAGGTAAAAATTGCTGTACTTTCCATAACTTCCCGTCAATTTACTTCGGACGCCCGAAACTCACCATTACTCACAACAGATGGCGGCTAAATGATCGACGCAAGAGAGCTATGACCAGATTGCATCGGTATTTGCGCGACAGTGCTGTCACCAAGCGGAGGTGCGGCGGTCCGAATAGAAGAATCACAAGTCACTCTAAATAAACGTAGAATGTATGAAGAAGCTCATACCCTTTAGGAGAATGACGTGAGAATTAGTGATGTGGCTGCAGTTGAACTTCACATGTTATGGAAGAGTCAAAGACTTGAAAATATGTTCAAGAAATGTAATGAACTATTCCGATGGCTAGAATAAAGAGTTTTTTCCGACTTACACTTCCTATTTCCATAAACACCAGTGAATGATTTTTCTCAACTTTACTGAGACTAACTAGACCCGACCCTAACATTTATCAATCCTAGTTAGACCTACGAATACGAATAAATTCATCTTCTGTGCTAGGTGATGCATGTTGCAAAAATATCATAACCGCTCCGTTTCCATACCTTCTGACTGGTATCATGATACACTTAATAACTAAATGCACTTCACTGGCTGCTTTTCCAAAGCTCCTTCATTCAACAATTACATACACACGCTTGCTATTTTAAGCGAGATACATATATGCGTATAAACGAACGCTATTTTCCTGACGCAGTCGCCAACCATGTTGTATACCGTAAAGTCAATCACTACAGCGTTCTTCATACATTCTTTAACCAGCCAAACTCAGGACCGTTCTTCTTGACTTCCAATAAGCAACTACCCGCCATCGAGGCGCGCTCCCAGAATTGACAAATCGTTAATTTGAATTACATCTTCTTTGCTTTATCTAAAACAATACACAGAGTAAGGGCCAAACCTGTCCAGCGCCGCCAACTGCGCCAACGAGGCATGTCATTTTGTTAGTTACATCGTTAGTCACACTTGTCATTCCATCGTCACCGACAGTCGCCAATTAGCGTAGAGACTTCACTTCTCTCTAAGTAGCGTTAGAAGTATTTGAATTAGCTTTTACGTAATTTGCATCGTGGTACTTTATCGAAAAGTTTCCAAAATCTATTAGTTTCACACAAATATCGTTTGCTCACAATAATTTTATGACACACCCTTCCATCTGCACCCTTAGGAGTGCTTGATATGTTTACTTCCTCTCCATGATGGCTGAAATCTGATAACACCGGAAGTGTTGCTATTAATTTCAGCGACCGCGAAAACTATAGATTACAGTCTTATCGATCGTTTTAAATTCATTTTATGTTTTACTCCGTCCCACATCACTCCTAGGGTGTACCCTGCCTGAGTCAGAATGTGGGTCGCGGCATAAGAATATATTTTCGATTATTTTTACCTGTCACCCCATTCTCACATCCTCCCTTGGGATGCAAGGGATGACTAATCCCCAGTTCGTTTATTGCCAGATAATGTCATCTGTATACCTTGTTTTGTTGAAAATGCACCAGGCTAGCCACATGGTGGAAAATACATACAAGCACACATACATCCATCTTTATAAATAGTATATAGATAAAATTTGATCAGCCTCCTCCTGTAACCACGTGCTTTATTTGGTTGAATAATTTATTATTGTTGTTGGAATGAGTAAATTAGTTTGGATTGGAGGTACATTTGTTTTAAATTTATAAAGTATTGATTTGAGTAAACAGTCGTTGCAATGCAAAAACTTGGAATATTTTTAATAGGTTGTGTTATATTATATTTTTACAGTAACATTACTGTACAGTAATATTTTTACAGGTTCACTCACACAAATGTGTATGCATGTGTATAAATGTTATTATATTGAAAATATTAAGTGGTTCCTAACATATTTAATGTAATACATTCATGGAATTTTGATCGGATGAGTACATTGAACAAGTGTTCACAAAGAATATTTCCGCAAAAATGTAAAACATTAGGCAAGTGATGTGGCAGGAATTTAGCTAATATGGAAACAAAACTGCCATTAACAAGGAAAGAAAGAGAATTTAGAAAGAAAAATACAGTTAAAAATTTTATTGTATTGATTTTTTTTTATTTTTTTTGAGATACAGAGTCTTTATAAAATAGAACTTCATATTGAACTTCAAAAGTTGCTGGAAAAATATTTGTTGATCCATAATTCATCAAATAAAAATTAGATCACATACAGACTACCACTTTGTGATTATGGCTTGCACCAACTTAGAAATATATTAGTGATATATAGAGTATATGTTGGAAAATCTTTCACAGATCATTGGTGTAACCACTTCCCTAATCTTATCAGGGAGCGCCATGTTGCATTACAAAAAGATGAATACATTTCAACAATTGACCAAGGCACATGTAAATGCCAATATTTGATTGGTTTTATTACATTTACTTCACAAACTGAAAATTCAAATATACACCTGAATAATTTGAAGTTTTACTTCAATTCCTAATTAGGAAACAAAGTAATTTTTTTTAAAAGATACATCTCTGAAAAAGTCATCATTGAGTACAAAAAGAGTTCTTCCTATAAAGCTATCATAAAAATCTCTTACAGTAAAATCTCCATTGAATTTGCAACTGACAGTTGATTAAAGTAATCATCAAATCACAGCTCATCAAAATTCCTCTTGTAAGATGCAATATCCATAAACATTGCATGAAACTTCTTTGAAAACTTTGTCCGACTTATCTTTGCGAATAAGATGCAAAATTAAAGAGAATTCCACATTAAAAAATAAAATATCAAAAAGTTATTACTTTTTTTGTTTTACAATGAAATAAAAATATATTATAAAAAAATAAGAAAAATGAACACATTACATTGCAATTAAAATTATTTTCAGATAAGTATCACTAAAGAATGATCATTATCATTATATAGTTCACTCTCTGATAAAAATATTTCAAGATAAAATATTTATTAGTAATAACAATTGAAATCAAAACAAGCAAGTCTCATTTGTGAAGTTATAATTTCCTGATGAATTATTCATCATTCAACAAAACATCACATATTTGTTTCTCCTTAATCATAAAAGCCAACTTTTAAAGACTTTACCATATAACTTCAAATAAAACTGTGTACATTTATATCTCGAAATAATAACGATACTGACAAATGAAGAGAATCTCACATTTCTCACTAAACAAGCTACTGAACATTTAAAAATTAGTTTGTTAGACAAAAATAGTAATCTAATACCTATACCAAATTTCAGTTACTCTGAAATATTTGGAACTTACAATACTAAAGTTTGCAACGCCTCACCTGAGAACGGTTGCTACTTATATCTAATATGGTAAATGGTGTTCATAGAACTTACTGAAAAATATATCATAGATATATGGGACCAAAATCACCGACTTTCAGGACACACATGCACAAGAGACAGATAACCATTCCTACTGCAAACTATTAAATTAGTTGTACAGTATGGAATGCCGCCTCTTCCATTGCTGATTGCAGCTCAAACAAATTGAGCTGCTTACCACAGCTTTGGATTAAGTGCAAAAGTCACCTACTTGTCAGCAAATAACATAGAATTACATCCATTTCAAAGACACAATTACATTCAAAACACAAAACAAATGAAATACAGTGGCTCTGAGTAAAAGAAAATTACCTTCCTTTTAACTCATGCCGAATATTAAAATTTAACTTTTTAAGTACTATAGATTAATTGTTAATTAAACTCTCTATTACATTATAACATAAGAGTAAATAAATTCTATTACATCTACATAGAGGACCAGCCTCTATAAACAAGCTATAAACTATATTTGCCTTACGGCATACTTTGTTCTCCTGTATCTACCACATCGCAGATGAAAAAGACAAGTACTACGCACTTGTTCATAGCAACATGGAAGATTACAGAAGATAATTCATTAAAAGATCTCTCAATAATACTTTGCTAACTGCAAAAGTATACGAGTGATCACTTATTTCTAGAACTATTTACAAAGAAACTCACTTCAATAAAAAATATTGAAGAAATCTCCATAGAAAGTATGAGAAGAAAGCCCAGACCCAGTTTCCCCAAGAAATGAATGTACAACAGTCTTGCAACAGCCCTTCAAAGGGAGTATGGGTGACAGAACTGATAGACCAGCCTCTGTGATCGCTCTGTCTTCTTCATGATACCCTTCTTGTAATATTGGCGAATGGAGCGTGACAACTTGTCATAATTCATTGCTGGCCTGTTCTTCCGTTTACCCCAAAGCCTCGCAACACGGACAGAGTCTTCAATCTTGAAGACCCCCTTGGGCCGATCTAACCAGCGAATGCAGCTCCCGTGCAACTGGGGTGCTGCCAACAGTTCTTTGAGGAATTGCCACAGGTGGATGTGAGCTCCTCCACCACCTCCTCCACCAGTGCCACTGCCTCCAGCAGTCCCTGGACGTGCTCCTGTCACCCCTCGTGCCCCGCTCCCACTGCCACTTCCTGTCGCTGCCCCTGCAGGGGAACCTGCTTCGGAATTCATGTCCCTGGATTCCTCATCCTCCTCATCATCTGAAGGGAGAACATTGTATTTAAATTTATTTTCATTTAAAAATAATGAGAGAGAAAACCACTGTAATCCTACTAGAGGGAGGATTGGATGTAATTTCTATTGCAAAACTACATCGTAAAATATATTTTTCTTAAATTGTATAAACTAATTTCTAAAAATACTACCATAATTTTTAATTGGCCATAATTTTTCATTCTATATTTTATAATTGTCTTAGAAGTATATACTCCTTAAAACATTTGTTAGCTTTTTGCAGTATTCAGTATACAAAAACAAAAAATAAAACTTCTAATTTTCCTGTTTTCATTGAGAAAACACAACAAAATCCAACACAATATCCTCCTAAAATAATTTTGAATAAACCGATTTATTGAATCACTAGAATTAGCAATATCAATGGAAGAGGGGAATGGATTTATTTTTAAATGCTTTGTGCATGAATGTTTCTTGAAATGTTATTCTTACTGAATTTTTGCTAAGAGAGTAGTATAAAAATTACCTTCTCCTTCTGAAGGATCACCACGGGGCGAGCTGCTCGAAGTGCTGCTGTTGGTCCATGGAATATCCAAGTCTTGACACGCTGCTTTCCATATCTCCAGTTGAGCATACAATGTGCTACCACACTGCAAACAAGAACAATGAGTTACAGCAACAATCCACTTAACAGAAGCTTTGGCTTGAAATTATTTGTTGAAGAGTAAAATCATCAACTGGTGAAAAGTTTTAACTAATTACTATGAAAAACTTCAATCGTCCATGGCCTTGGGAGGAATGTATTAGTTGTGCAGTCATAATATCTACAAAAATGTTTAAAGAGGACAAAATCTTGAACAGGCTAAAACCAATGAAGTGGTTATTGCCACTTTCAAGCGTTTAATTCTTGAAAGTGCTGCCCCTTCAGTCATCTGTATTCAAACCCATATTCTTTATGTTATTTCTCTTACGAAATGAGTACCATACAAGTTTTCTAATGACCTTGCCATTGACAAGCCCTAAAGCCCCCCACCCCCGAAAAAAAGAAAACATACAGGAAAAGTTCACCTGTAGTCCATGACACGTTATTAAGATACTACTCAGGCATTCTCATTGGGAGAACACACCTCGGTATCGGAGATGATCTGGGTGACCGGAATACAAAACAACTCATCTAATAACTCTCCCAAAGACAGACACTGAAGTCAATGACGGAGTACTCCTCCTCAGTACTCATTATGAAGGGCCTCAGAGCTTAGGAGTATTTTCCTGTCATTTCAATAATTATTTCATGTAAACGAGACAGAATAAAATCATTACATTTATAATTATTTAAAAATTATAACCTAGGAATTGGAAGAAATATTTTATGTAACATTTGCAAACAGCACTCTTCTGTTCATGTGATGCAAACAACAATACTTTTATAATCCATAACCATTGTCAGGGGTCCCGAACAATTGCGTACCTACAACTTGCAAGGCCTGGGGCGCGAGTCTTTTTGGAGACTCCCTGCTCCAGAGACACATCGAAGATTTTGCACACGTGTTACGGATCAGTTAAAAGAATTTGATACTGAAATTTGGTCTGTATTCATAAGAAGACCAGCCACTATAATAAAATTTTAAATATTCGATTCAATTTTACGTCTTTATATAATTTTTGGTAACCCATTTGGAGGCCCCTTACAGAATGAGTCCTGCGGCTCCCCATGCTACCGCTTAAGTACGTTACAAGTCCCGTGACTTTCTATAGTCTTTGAAAAAACTGGCGCCATGGGAGGATTATGCAGAATTTCTCATATTTCCTGAAAATACTACGCGCATTTTCTCATACTTTTTAATTAAGAACTCCTGGTCCAGAGGTCCGTTATCCCCTATCCCCGAGCCAAGAGTACCAACCTGCGGAGCACGTTGAGTGAAATCGTGTTCTGAGAGCTGGACGAGCGCAGCGCCATCCATCGCGAAGTATTCCAGGGGCACCATCTGCAAAGCGTATTGGCGCAGCGTCCACAACAGCCACGCTCGCACGTCGCCAGCGGTCCAGCGACAGGGGTCTACGACGAAAGAAGCGATTAACACCCTCCAGAAGCATAGGTGGAGGTTCGATGGACTACGCAATATGGTGGTGCAAGAGGTCGAAATGGCAGATTGATACATAAAGAGGAATCGGATCCTTAGATCCAACAGGAAGGTCGAATATACAATAAGAGGGTTTGGAACCCTCGGCTACGCCATTGCACATAAGAGAAGTGGGCTAAAGAGGGCATTCTGCAATAGGAATCTACAATGCAGCGTCCACACTCTTCTCACACTGCAATCTGTCGGTGACTTTCTTGTGATTTAAACCCTGTCTCTTGGGAGCAGTGAGGTCCATAGTGGCGAGCATCTTATTACCAAAAATTCCGCAATCAGTTACCGAAATCCTATGAAACTAGGCAATTAGTGGCGGGCAACTCGGCCAAATGTATAGCACGTCGAAAACAATCTATTGTTTATTAGTAATGGATTCCAATATAAACCACGTTATTTGACAACCACGAAAACTCTTGCCAATTAGTTGCCTGACGAAATAGGTCTGCAATACTTTTTATATTGAATCAGTAATTACATTGTTCTTAAGTGTCAGAATTTATTTGCAATTTAAAATCAACGTTGAGTGAGTGAAGTGTGGGCACAGTCACCTTAATTGGATTGCCAGACCCTAATCTATCCCCAACGTCACAAAGCGAGTGTACCTGATTGATTTTCCTATACAGTTAGCCCATACAGGTAACCCCCAGCGTGAATGGCTCGCTTGTCTTGTAATAATTCTCTCACCTGGTGGAATGCCCAAGAGGCTGCACGCATCGCCGACGTCTTTGCGCAGTTGCTCGATGGCCAACGACAGCACAGGTTCCATGCGTTCTCGACTCAATTGCAACGCTTCTCCTTCTTCCAACTTAACTTCCGGTGGTGGAGGAGGGGGCGAGGGTGGCGCTTGCGTGTGTCCCGCGGTGGAAGCGACGGCAGGAGGCGGAGGAGCGGGGGCGGACACGTAGCCTGGAGCTAATCCGGCGAAGTCGAAGGGCTTGAGGTTGTACTTGCGCTGGAAACTCGTGTCCCGCAGCACTTCTCTCAACAAGCGATGGTCTGGAGAAGCGGCCGCACCTGCAGGACCAGCGCCTCCGGGACCTTCCTCGGGCGGGGGCAGCGTGTACGCGGGTGGCAGTGACTGAGGAGGGGCGGCGGGGTACTTGCTTCGCTCCGCCGCGCAACTGAAGCGCCGCTGTTCTCTCTTGGCGACTGTCTCCTGCAGGAAACGCGACTCCTGCAGGATGTCCTGCAAGTCCAGGCCTCGCTCGCTGGCGGGAGACGGGGGCGTCGGAGACGGCAGGAACGACGTGAACGCGGGTTCCTCCTTGACGACGCCCGCGGGCACGGGGGCGTAAAGGCTGCTCGCGGGCCCCTCCCCGGGCCCCGCCGCGGCGCCGCTCCCCGCCTGCGGAGGGGGTTTGGTGCCTTCGACGTCGGAGGGGGCGGAAGGGAACATGGAGGGCGGCGAGGACGTGGGGTCGCTGTAGAAAGACATCACCTGCTGCAGGCTGACAGGGGAGTACGGCACTTCCCCGTCAGGGGAAGGCAGCAAGGACAAGTCGAAGCAATCTGCTGTGAAGTGACTGAAGTCGCAAGGGGGAGAAGAGGCTGTAGGCGAGAAGCCGGCGGAAGGCACTGTCTGCGGCATCTGCAACACAAAGAACAACAGGAAAACAATTAGACACTTTTTCGTTTCATTTATATTCTTCACCCTCACAAAGTGATGTCAATGAAAAAATAGGAAGAGAGTTGTTAGGTTTGCGGAGAGCCTGAAGGTACCAAGTCAGTATTTGTCTAGAGTAAGAGAAACCTCATTTGAAAAACCCCATCCGCTTCGGTCCCTCTGAGGAGAACAGGGGGAGATTATGATACAAGATGAAGAACATTATGAAACAAGATACTGTGTCCTAATGACACAAAATTCACTTAAATAATTGGTGAAGGTGGGAACATAGTCGCGGTCCTGATGTAAAAAGAAATCCTGGAAAGTTACGCTCTGATTTTAAATTCTTTCACCTTAAGAGAATGTATTTTCTTACAACTAAAAAATTACAACGGAACGTATTAGTCAAATGTTAATTATTTAATTATCGTAATACTTTTGAGCGAGTTAACGTATGAAATAAAAACAAATGTTATTCTCTCCCAAAATAACAAACTTCCGTAAAATCTGGGGTGAACCTAAGATTTATGAAGATAGTTCCAGGAAAATGTTTTGATTTAACACTTAACAAACAATTAAACAGTAACTTTGCTCCTCAATGTAATGCTAACTAATTAAACCGTAAGGTTTAGAGTAAAAACGTAAAATGTATTAACAGCATGTCTACAAGTGCGTGATTAACAAAGAAACTACTTAGACGAGCAACAATCTTCGAAAACGAGAGAAATGCACAAGTTCCAACGCCCACCGCCGCAGGCGTTGCACAGCAAGACGTTGGCTTTCTTCAGATGGAGCACATTTCCCAAGAAACGCGGTGAAGAACGTCACGAAAGGAGTTTCGTAACTTAAGATGATTAAAAACGTCCGTGAATGTAGTTCTAAAGGTAGAATACGAAAATAAGCATTTTCTCCTCCCTCAATCATATTTCCACCCTTTCCTCAAATGGGACCAACAATCTTCTGCTAAGTGCGATGCTATCAGACTGGTGTCTACCCGCTCTCCTCTTCAACATTCGTCACAGATAAAAAGAATTTATATTCTTATATGCGGCACTATACTTCTAATTCCTTTCATTATGTCTGTAAAATATATCAACGTAAATAGACGATATTGTTTTTAACGTATCTCTATTCTGCTTTGGTAAGGATAAAGAGAAGTTGTACAATTCCCGGAAAATACACTATCATTCGAGGAAGTTAGTTTGTTGTTTGAATGTCTTGTGAAGGAAGAGACATTTGTGAGGAAATAATTTTCCTTTAACGAAAACGAGCGCATATAATTGGATTTTTCCCGCGCCACCGTACAATTCCGCACAGACGTGTAACCCCAGGTCATGTGCATAAGAAATAAAATTAAGAATTTGTTGCATTTAGGTGCAGATCATTTAATTTCCCTCTTAAAGCTATGCATGCAATAAACAAAATTGTATCCAAGGATGTGAAAAATATCCAGAGTCTACTAGCGACCGCTGTCTTCAATGCATTGTGTCTAAAATAAAGATCTCATCCTTGTGATCCAGAACCTGCTCATCGACTTATGATCTAGGATTATACATTGGATACTAGCTAAGTCACACAGTAGAGAAATGGTTCACATCTCCTGAGAGTATCCAGAAATCACAACTTTGTAGAGAAGAGGATAAAAGAACAAAAAACAAAAAACAGTAAAATTGTAAATCAAATATTTTATTTTAATACCAACTTCAGTCAACTAATTTTAATCTCCACCCGTCTCTTCAAAAATGTTTTATGATTTATATGTGCATGCTTGATTGAACATAGTGAACTTAGAGCAACATAGTGAGTCAATGTCATGATTAAATGTGACCAAGTGAAAAATCAGCCACGGATATGAAGTCAGAGAAAACTGACGAGGACAGGATGTGGTGAAGAGTATTTTGCGTCAATCCTGTCTGATGACTGAGCTTCTTCCTCTCTTTGTGATTTTAAATGAAAAGACTTCAAGAGTACATTTTTTCCCTGGCGAAACTGAGGTTCACCAGAAACCCTGGCGAAACTGAAATCTTTCCAGAAGTTCAAAAGCTGTCTCCAGTTTTCATCGAAAAAAAAAGGACATTTTATTTCAAAACATTTACGATAAACAAATGAAATATAATAATGTCAAAGAATCATTTGAAATCTGATGTCATTCAATTTTGAGCTCAATAGGAAAAAAAGTTAGTTTTCAGAAATAAGGGTTAAGTTAAAAAAACATCAATTTAAAACATTAATTTTCAATTAAATAACTAATTTATAGGTTAGTTGTAATATCAATTCATGTTCCAAAAAGTGCACATTTCCACTGGTTGAATAAAATTTTAGTACATGGAACATTCACTTAAATAGCCACGTAATTGTGCGTAGACTATTATATAACATTATGCAATCAAAACTGCTTTAGTGGTATTACATGTCATTCACTCTTATCAGTGGCGATTTTTTGTCTAATTTAATAAGTTTTGAATGGTGGCTGGGTTTCTTGATATTTTCTTTCAAGAACAATTAACGTAGAAGCGTACTCATCCAGATTGCAATTGAACAAATAAAGTAAAATGAACAAATAAAGTAAAGAAGTTTTATGTGATGAAATCAGATCATCCTACACTAATTAAGTTTGTTTAGACGCAAAATCTTCATGTGTGGTCCACGGTCCCCTGAAGGAATATAATGACGATACAAAGTAATTGAGAGATTATTGTTGACGCAAATCCAGAACTGTAGAACTGCACGTGTGTATGCTGTTTATGTCCGATATACGCACGAGATCCTCAGTCTCTAAGTTTCGGAACCTGATAATGAAAGTACATTCTCATATTTTAATTACTTTCTCCGCGCATTGGACCGAAAAATAAAAAATCGTAAGAAAGCCGAATGTACAAATTTCAACTCACTGTTACTCCATGTGACCGTTTTTCGGACTGTCGTCGGTTCAAAACTCAAAGATTACGGTGGGTCCTGGGTAGAAACGTAGGTTCTCCATCAGAGGCAACTGAAGAGAGGGGAGATGTAGAACCTACACAATAAAAATGCACGTCCAAGGTCCTTTAAGGAGCGGATCACCTTCAGAATTTCCCGCAAACCCCTTTACTCTCTGGATGACCTCGCTGTTGCTGCAGCACTACGGCCACAGGATAACGCTATTCTCTACGATTCCGTGTAACAAAGATTCGACATTTATCCGGGGAATAAACAGTCCAAAGTTCAAAGAGTTGTGAAAGCAAGCGTAAAAAGTGTTCTCCAAATACCTCTAGGCGCAGGTCCCAGAAATGGGCTTCTCCTCCGAAGAATGCCGGCATGGCAAAGAGTGGAGCGATCGCGTCTTGGAGCAGAGTGAAGCGCTGTAGCAGTGTTTGCTAGAGCCTGGTGCTTGGCGCCCGGAACTCCACCAACCGCCTCGCTACGCGCTCCCCCCTCCCCGACTCACGACGGCTGCGCGCGCACCGGCGGCACTAGCGAAGGGGAAGCGACAAAAGTCAAGGAGAGGCGAGAAAAAAAGACGACGACGATGGGGGAGGAGGAGGAGGAGGTGCAGGAGGAGGAGGAGAAGCGATAAAAAAGAGCAGGCGACTTGACTGCCGCTGCAGCGGCGGGGGCTCCATCAAGGAGAAGAAGTCGACTCGCGGCTTTGGCTCACTTCACGACCACCTCACGAAAACACACGAACAACGCGTCGCGGCACGCGCCTGTCATGTTCTAGTATTGTTGCCCTGCATTCTGCATGGAGAAGCGAGTGCTTTAAATTCTGGGTTGCTACTGATTGTTTTTTTCGGAATCATTCGAGACAAAAATGTTACCTTCTTCCCTGCGCTTGCTCTCAAACAAGTGTTCGAAATAAAAACAAATGTAGAGGAGGGAGGAACCTTTTGAAGCTTGTATTTTCATATTTAAATACAGTACAAAACTGTCAAGAAAATAACCTTATATTCAGGAAGGGGGAGGGCACTTGAAACGACCACATAACTTTTGTTATTTAGATACACTACATCTATTGATACATAATAAACTTGTGTAGCATGTTTTAATTTATTTTTCTCATACTATAGATTTCTTAAGTTTATGAAAATAATTATGTACATACATTCCATGAACGTGTTGGCTTAATTAGTTGAAATTAATGCGTTTTGACAACTATTATTGACAATCGCGAGAGGTGGGATTACTTTTCCCTCGTTGGGAATAAATATAAGATGTACAAGAGGGGGAAAGAAGTCAGAAGGGGGGAAATTCCCTGGCTTCCCCCTTTTTAATTCGGACGCTGCTTTCAAACGAACATGACACTTTTTTTATTTCTATCAAGTTTACTCACGTTGGAACAGATATCTTCCATTAATTATTAAGTGATTGTAAGAACATACGTATTTGGAATGTTTCTCGAATGATCTCATTTCAGAGTAGGACCTTTGTAAATATTAGTAAATTCGCATAAAAACGCATCCCAAGATCTTAATCGTTTATATCGCCAAGTACTAAGTATCTAAAAATCCAATTGAGTTTTAGTTGAATTTAAGTTGGTGGCAATCATTGTGTAATTTGTGGCAGCACTTCACAAAAGAAAATTTAATTTTTAATTAGAATTTTATGCTAGTGACATTTCCTAGTTAAATAAAGACGGAATCTATGTTATTAAGGATATTTCTTCATCTTCCAGTTTAAAAAAATGTAAATTCATTGCAAATCCAAAAAACACCAGAAACTTCGGAAAATTGAGAGCAAGATAATGGAATGTAAACAAAAAGTCAGTGAAAACGATATATTATATGTTCCAAACAACAGAAGATTCTTACAGAGTTATTATTGTAATAAAGATATCTACATATGACAACGATAAAAATTAGTGTAACTTATTCATACATCCCAAACAAATATTTATTTATTTAAATATCAATGTACAAAAATACTCCCACAGAGGGACATTAAGTCACCTGCTCGTGAGTCTTGGAGTGGGGGATGGGAGGTAAGGTGTTATATAACAAATTTTAAGGAAAATATTAATTCCTTCATTAAGTAATTCTTTTATTTCCTTAATCATTTTCCACAGGTTAATTCTCGTGAATCTTAACTGACATTTGAATTTTTGTCCGATAGAAAGTATTATTATGTCTAGTTTTGTAATCGAAGAAATCAAAATATTCAGTATTTTATTATATTTTTCCCATGGCTTATTTGGAGACAAATTCGACACAATTTGGTATATTAGTAGAAGACATGTACCTCCAACTTGCACTCGTTACAAAACCATTTATTAAAAAGTGTCTCACGGTTATGGTGTCAGCAAAGGAGAACAGTAGAAGATCGTATATAATGAGAGTAATTATTACAAGACGAGCTTTCAACAGCGCCTGCTCGCACTAATTTTCACTTGCTGCTGTCAATTACATACCCCAATGTTTTTTTTTAAACTTAACAGTAACGTAAGAAGAAAATGAAATGTTGAAAAATGTGTGTATTTCGACACGTGCAGATCCACAGATAATTTGTTGCTCATTCATATGAACCATACGACCTACACGAAGGACTTTACACTCGTAGAGCAAACAGAAAGCAAACGCTATGATAAACAATCCTTATCGCACATTAAATAATTGCCGCTTCGTTCAGCTACGTCGTAGATGAAAAACATAATTATCACGCATTTAAACAAGTCAAGGTAGTACAATGACCGTAGCGAATGCCGTTAGTGGTGACAGATGGATTAAGGCATCAAGTATAACTAATATTTGGTCAGGATCCCTGATAGATGGGGCTCAATGAAGACTTTTCAATAACCTTCAATCAAAATCGAGAGAAAATTTAAATTTAAAAGCTACGTATTCTTCGTTATCATCGTAAAAGATAAATAAAATGTTTCACCCAAGTGTATGGCAGATATATTTTTTATATTTTCTCGAGACAGTTTATAACGGTATAAATACAAATATTATTTTGTATTAATGATAGTTTTGAGTGACATATTTTATTTATGTACCTTAACATTTTGCAGTGGCGGGTACAGGATTTAATTTTGGGAGGTACGTATGTCTCAGGGAGATTTGAGGATATGAGAAAGTTGAAACGTTTAGTGCGAAATGGTGAAATTTTAAGGCAATTTACAATGACGTAAGAATCTAAATTTACAACCCAATGCGAATAATAGGCATACGTACCAATAATATATTATATACAAGAAAATTTTATTTCGAGGGTGGCTTATCCCGGTAGTGCCCCTGGCCCATCTCTATATTCGCAACTGATATTTTTGTGTACAAAATTGGGACTAAAATATATTTGTATTTATTTGATAAAATTAAAATAAAAGTAGATTCTTCTCACTCTATTCAGTTACAATAAACAGCACAGATGTAAAACTGTTTATATTTTAAACGAAATGAGTACCATTGATAAGAGTTAGAATCCATATTCTCGTGTTTTTACAAGGAACTCCCCTTTTGATCCTGGTGCCCTGAAGGAACGACTGTCCGATCAAAGGTGTTACGCCACAGAAAAAAAGCAATGAGAACATGGGGGAGGGGGGCGAGATGAAAACATTTTCTAAGAACGAGCAATCAATAAGCTTATATCAATATGCGTGGTGTAAACAAAGCAATCAATTTAGAACGCTTCTTCAGCAAAAGATTGCAATTGTGTTCAAACGCGATTCCAAAGAAATAACCCTAATTGGTGTCGTAGGACAACCTAGGATATATCCATACATATCATAATAGAGCAACTTCCCTTTGTTCTATTTTAAATATCATAATATAGCAACTTCCCTTTGTTGTATTTTAAATACTTATTCCCCCAAACACAGATGCATCAAATTGAACAATTGGCAGCCGTCAGGAAGAGAGCTGTGAAAGTATCGTGTTTATTTCGCAGTTCATCAATGAAACTATTTCAGCAAAAATATTTATCAATCTATATCTGAAACCTTTCTATGTCGACTTTATACTTAGTATTAAACAAAACAACTTTTCGATTTTTGCTCAAGTGACAATAAACATGGATCATGGTTACACGACTGATTACACAATATAAACAAAACAAACGAACAAAAAAACAGAAACAGACATCGTAATACGATGTTATAACTACTTGGTAAATGATAAGTATATCAGATTGCACATTCAATGCTTCTGATGTTCTTATGAAGTATAACGTTTCTGATGAGCAACGCTTCCAATAATTTTCGTCCTATCTAAAACTAAAATATTTCTCCAAACCATTAAGCGATCTTTATTTAAACAGCGTGAAGCTATTGCACTGCGGTCTAAATGAGCAGTAATACGATTTTATCTCCGGCATTCTTTTCTACCTGTTTGAAGCATGCGCCCAGTCTACCCAATATACGATGCATTGAAATTCTTACAAAGAATTTTGTAAACGACATTACTTATGGATATATTTCAGTTTTATCCTTCCCTTTTATTACTGATGTATTCAGACAATTCGTAAATTTATTAACCAATTTCAAATTTTCTTTTTTCAAAAATCTATTTATCATAGGGTTAATATATTGTAGAGAAAGATGAAGTGAACTATTTTTATAGTCCTAGGCAAGAGCGGTTGTCTATTACGCAGATAATTCATTCTTTTTCTCTATACTTTTAAGTTTAGTAGTTTATAAAATCTATTGGATACTAATTTGATAAACGAATGTTTCAGTCGCATGTTCCAATTCCAAAACCATTCATTGGACAACAAATTTGTTTTTATCTATCAAATTATATATCATATAAAAATGATAATAAAAGTCCCCAGGTGAAGATGAGCATGAGGGTCGCCAAAGGAAGCGAGTAGCGTGAACTCTTTCTGTAGAGTTAGAATAAATGATTTTATCCCATTCACATAGACACCATTTGTTGATCTATTCATCAAACTTTGTGAAATTGTATACAACAGCCAAAAAGAAAACAATGAAAACTTAACAATAAGGGAACATTTTGATTTGAAAACGTAATCCAAGTTAAGAGAATTCACGTTATTTTTACTTTTAAATAACAGAGAGTGTAAAGAAAGTATTGTAATCGGTCGAAAAAAAAAATCTTTATGAATTGTCTCCAGAAGAGTCTGTTTTCAAATTTTAGTGATGATGTCTAATGTCGTATGTATGTTAATAATTTTGCTCCCCCGATAACTCATGAACAAATTGATGCATCAACACCAAACTTAAGATTTGACTTTGAATGCATCGGGAATAGAAGCCTATTTCTGGACAATTCGTTCCGACTTCATTTACACACCGCGCTCAATTTCCGGTTTCTTAAAATTCAAAAATTTCGAAAATATGCATGAAAGCATTTTGATTGGTCAGTTAATTCTGCGTACAGATTGCAAAACCTCAGTCCTGTACGTCGCACCGTTTTCGAAGTACAGCGAAAATTTATTTCTGGAAGGGAAGGTCTCAACAACGCGAATATTATTCGTACACATAACTTGTGAATACAAAGTCGCGTGAAACATGTGTGAGATCCATTATTGATCCACTCATATGGTTCACCTTCAACTTCTCGCAAATGTCAGCGCAACGGCCTCAGTCATTTCTCAGAACTAACCCCCTACATTCAGGAGTCAGAAGGTTCCCCAGAAACAGCAATACCCTTCGTAGGACTTTTTAAAATGATTTTTTTCATATTGCTTCATTTTTCTGGCGCCCCTATTTCTTCCTGCTGCCCTCTCCCAACAGCAAACGGAAATTTTTGCAACTAGTTTTTTGTTCTTTTTTACGGGCTCTCTATAGGCTAAAAATTATTCGTCATTAATTAAAGAATTGATATTTCATTTATATTCATATATTAAGAGAGTTTTTCCATCTGATATAACTTCTTAGTATGGATTCGAAATGCAATAAAACAGATAAACTTACTAATAAAGTATCACAGTATTTAATTATAAACGGAAAAAACAATTTTCGCATTGTTCTCACGGAGTTTTGATCCCTAATCGTATTACAATTGTTCATAAATAAATAAATAAATAAATTTATGGTCAAAAAGCACTACAAACTGCGTATGACCACATGGAGGACAAACTAATTTACTCTCCGGAAGCAAGCAAGGGACCATCCCATCAATTCCGATCGAGGGCAGAGGCGGATTGAAAAATTTCAGCAAATATTTCTAGATAAGATAAAAAGTTAGCTATGTGTTATAATACTAATAGAATATCAACATGTTTGTAATTTAACACAAAGAATTTATTTTACATGTACGAATTATTATAGAACTATATAATATTCTGAGTATAGTGTTTATAAATCATAAGAATTGAAATAACACTAAATTCACGATTTCTGTTTCAATAAACGCGCCCATAGACAAAAGCCTAGAGAACCTATATAAGAAATTCGCCTCTACCCGAAGGAAACCCGGAGAAAAACCCGGGCCAGGAAGGAATAATGAAATAACCTATTTTCATTCCTTTTTTCTTGCAATTAAAAACCTTTTCCTTACTCCACAATTTCAGGTTTCCTAATGCACAAATTGTGCTGAACTATACGTTCAAAAAACCCTTGCAATCATATTCGATTTCACAACGTTTATATACAAACACCCTGATGACATCTCAATTAATGGGAATTATAATAGCGAAAATTCGAAAAA